>APFE030357204.1:0-18540 GCA_000404065.3 Pinus taeda | reverse complement strand
ACCATGTTCTTTTAGGGTATGAAACAACTCTTTTAGGGTTTGACGACCCCTACTTTATCGACATATAAGTTTGGGGTTGAGGCGCCCAAATATGTTTATAACATGAAGGTAAAAGCATACCTTGCACTTGTGAGTGCTAGTTTATTAAGGGAACAAACATCCCTGTGAACAAGTTCCAACTAAACTTTTTCTCTCCAAGCTTTCCTTGTATCAAATGTAGATTATGATGTTTAGTTACCACATAAACTTCACATACTCCATCAAATGAAAGAATTAAGGTAGTAGAATAACCATTTCAGGTTTCACCATCAATTTCATGCATTAAAAACTCAAATGCTCAAGACATTCATGCCAAATTCTACATTGATAATTAGTTTGAGCAATGAGTGTAGTTGGCCCTAGATCTCTTCTAGGTAGGCCGCAAAACTTTTATAGTCTATGTTTTGTTAGAAATAACTTCAGAGCTTCTATTCACATCCCTCATAGCAAATTGATCTAAAAATAAATGAACTTTTTTAATAGTATAAGTAAGTTGGGTTATAAACAACAAATATTCACCTAAGTTAGCATCATGATGCATATAAGTGATCACATCATCATGATAGTCAATATTTGTACAACCAAAAATAATAAATGAATAATTTCCTAAAAATATATTTATTTTGTATATTCCTTAAGGAAGAAAACTTGAGAAATGTTATTAGCCTTGTGGTGAGTATAGTTAGAGTTTACTATGGATTCACCTTGAGGGGTATGAGAATTTAGGCCTTGAGAATAGATAACAAAGACCATGTAGTTACTTTCCTCACCTTATATAAGTTATTTCTAAACATTTGTTGATCAATACATATCCTTCAATGTTTTATCCTTCTCTTCCAAATTTGTATTCTTCTTTTAGAAATCGTTTTCCATATGTCATAATTTTCCATAGTAACTAAAGTTTTCCTTGTTCTTATATTAGGTGAACTATTTTAATCATGTTTCACCATAGTTTCTCTTTATTTCACTTTTGACCTCTTTCCTTGTAGTTTTATTGACCTTTTTCCCTTTGTCAAATAATATTATTTAATTTTTCTTGACCTCTATTATCTCTTCATTAATGGATTTCTCCTATGCCCTAATTAGAAAATTGTGTGGGAAAATTTAAAGGCATAATACTTACCATTTTCTTTTTTGAAAGGCCAACTAGCTCAAAACATCCAACATAATACATCAAGGGTGTCTTCAGATTCATGAGGATTACTTCTATGAGTAACCATGTTTCTTTGGGAAATCCTTTCCATTATAGCCTTCTTTCAAATGAAGCTTCTTGACACAAGAGAAGTAATCACCATTTCTATCTAAAGAGAGATAAAGTCTTTCTAATTATACATAACCTAATTTTCATTGGTCTTATCAAATAGAGACATTATATTCCTCTAGAATTAATTAACATATGTGATCCCGCTTTTATGAAAGAAAATGTACCTTGAAATGTAGGTCATGATGACCCCTATAGCCCCATCCTTTTTGCCCTTCATGATAATTTTTGTTCTTCATTTGTTGGCTATAGAATAATAGTCTTGGTAAATTACCAAAATTCCTTATTCTTTAATAAATTTTCCATATCTTATACCTCTCTTCCACAATTATTTATATTCAAGAGAATAGGCTCAAGCTTGGAATGCATGATATTGATGTCTAGATATAATCTTCAATGTATAATGCCTAATTCTAAACCCCAAGTTAATCACCAATTGGTTTCAACTAAATAAAAGTGCATCTATCTCAAAACATACAAAACACTTGTAGACAATAGGTTAGGTTTTTAAACCAATAGATTTGATATCATGTTCAAGAAATTGGTAATTAGGTAGATTAGAAAGCTAATGATTCCAAGAAGATTTGGTGCATTGTTACAGAACTTAAGGACAAGTGAGCATAGCTCAACATATAGAGAGAAAATTCAATTCTTCACACACACTCAATTCTTAGGATAATCAAAAGCCTTCAATATATACCAACTAGGATGTAATTAAATTCCTTAATAATCTATATACAATTACCAGAATGCCTAACAAATTCTATTGAAATTTGCTTCTATCTATTCAACTAGATATTCATCTAATTGACCATTTAAACTACTATAAACTATTAACTAAATACCTCGAAAAGATCTATATGTTTGAATCTATTGTTACATCATCACCTACTATTCCAACCTCAGGTTGGGCTTACAAAAATCCTAAAGGCCTTGACCACTTATTAATAACACCTAGAAAATGTATAAACATCATCTTTGAAACTCTATGATAGAAAGGGTTTAACCAATAACTACTTATAATATGGAATGTATATCAATATTATTTAAATCTATCTCCTCAATGGATGGGGCTTTGTAGATCCAAAACATTAGTACACCATATTTTCGAACTCATCTTCCTAGTGAATTGAATTAACACTTCAATGGATTTTATAGTTAATTTGAAATTCATAATATGGACTCTTGCCCTTGCATCTAGTTTCTAAATGTATATATCACTAATGCCATCACTACTATGTCAAGTGATATCTATAAACAATCACTCCATCTCTACTAACTCTATCTTGGTCATCCTTTGCACAAGGATAAGCCCTCAACATAATTTTTGAGGTCATCCAAAGATTATTTCTAGGTTGCTTTGATCTTGTTTGTCTTTCTATGCTTTCGATATATTTTAGTTCAATATCTTATTAGGGGAGATTCTTGATAAGTAGAGGTTGTTTATATTTCTTTCCACCATCATCTTTTTTTTACCTTCTTTTCTCTTCTAATATTGTTTCTATTTCTAAGTACCAAATCTCTCCATATTTCCTAAAATAAATATTACACTCCCATCTTGCTAACATCTTCCTAACGTTAAGTTGCCTATTTAATTCCACTATCAATCTGTGAATCCAAATGTCCATGCATAATAACTTTTTAAAAGATCCTTGAATAAAAAGTCTATCACTCTATTCAATTAAACTCGTATCACTAAAACTTTAATAAATTTTCGACATTCTAGATTTTTCCCGACCTTCCCAATCATTCATTAAAACAATATTTCATATCAACACAAACATACTTTTATTCATTATTGGCATGAAAATCCATTAGATATATTTTCAACCAATGTTGGAGCTTGGCCTTCATTGCATTTTTATCACCCTATATTTTGTATTCCCTGACAATGAAATGATGATGCTGTTTCTTTATGACAGAAAAAGGCGCAGAGAGGATGTTCAAGTATTTGTGTAAAACCTTCGAAAAGAAGGAAGTTTCAATTGAAACATGTTTGATTGATGGTTGATGAATAATTAAGGTTTACAATATTAAAAAAATTCGAACGAATAAAATATATTACCTAACCATTAATTAGATTCCATTAAATAAGAAGAATCCATATCAAGTATAAGGAAGTAGATATCATTTAGTGAGTAAAAATGAAATCAAATATCTATACAGGAAAATAATTTATAAATCTATGATATTGAAAGGAAATGGACTCCATCTAAGACTCAGTATAAAACTCAATACCATTTAGAATAGGATAGGCAAAGTAAACTACTACTTTGCCTATTCTAACGTTGGTGTTTACTAGTTTTCCTATTCTAATGTTGTTGTTTAATAGAATTCTATGCTAAATGCTATTGGTGTTTAATAGAAAAGAATACCAACAATGAACAACTACTTATACAATACCAGTGAAAGCTGTGTATATAGCCTGGGTGAGGTGACTAGGAAAAGTATATAAAAGAATCTAGACCAGTGCGAAAGGGCTATGAATTTCCAATCAAAATGGATAGAGGTGTCATAATCAATAGTTTCATGGAGAACTTTTAGGGCTCAATGTCAACAATGGCAGGGATATACGGACCAATGTCTTTTGTGGATCATCATCCATCAATGTTGAACTCGGATCTACACCTCCGCTCTTCAGTCACAATTCAACCACAACAGTACCCAAAAATATTAACCGGGGAAAGTAGGATCCACATGAATCCTGGTAAATACTGAACTCTCATTTGCCTTTTATAATATTTGTCCATGTACTTTTGAAGAGCAGGTCAATGAAAAGTATTTACTTTCAGAACCTTCCATAAGTAATATCAAACAAATTTCAAGGTCCCAATTGACAGTGTGAAGTGGTTATAACTTAGTGCAGATCCTCACTACCTCACGACAATTTAATTTTAGTATTAAATTCATATAATAATTTAGCACCATCTCAGAAAATTGATGTATGGTAATATATAATATAAACAGCGATAAGTTTGAAAATCTAATGAACTGAGCAATCCGTTATATATTCTACATTAT
Source organism: Pinus taeda (assembly GCA_000404065.3). Taxonomy (NCBI): domain Eukaryota; kingdom Viridiplantae; phylum Streptophyta; class Pinopsida; order Pinales; family Pinaceae; genus Pinus; species Pinus taeda. The sequence goes on along the minus strand of APFE030357204.1, from coordinate 14,219 downwards.
ATAGATTATAGAGTTTGATGGTTGCAGATAAGGAAAAATGAATATTTCGACTTAGTCGAACATTAGACTTTGTCAAATATTATTTTAATCTGGAGTACGTCTTCCTCGCCTGGATCAGTTGAATTATATAAATAACAAACGTCAGCCATGGCGTTCACAGATTATTCGTATGATAATGATTGTTGTTGAAGAGCAGAAAGGCATATGAATTACTGTTTCATCAGCGGTAACACAGATGTTAGTAAGTAGAGGCTAATCTTCTAGGGTAACTATAAATAATTACTGAGACCCTCACACCTGTTATCCTCTCATGAAACATCAATTGATTAATACGATTGATTTGTTTTATAAACTCTTGCTGTCAAACCAGCTAATTGACTGCGTGATGTTTATGAGAAAGACATCCACCTGAGATTCGGTGGAGATGCGGTTTTGTTTACGTCAGATCACCCTTGTCGCTCAAGCAATCGCTGAACAGAATGCAGATGGCGTACTGACCAGCAGAGTAATTTAATGATGGTGATTGTTTGAAAAATTATAACAGTACGCCATCTTTCTTTACGATGATGTGAAATCAAACATGATCGGAATTCTTAGTTTTGAGGTATATATATATATATATATATATATATATATAATTGAACTTTGCCGGGTTAGAATTACAACTTTGAATAATAAACTGAGATATAAAAAAATACAATTTATATGACAAAACAAAATATAACCCAAAGATTTGAACAAATTCCAACCATTAGACAACGCCTTTACTTGATGTGTACAGATTGGAGATCAATTATAAGAATGCATTCCTATTCAACAGCCTAGGCAGGAAAAAGACACCGAGGAGATGGATAGGGAATGATCCTCCTCACTTCGTGCTATGTTTTGTATGGTGGGTTGAACTCGTGATGTTTGGTTTGTGTTTTTCAATTCTTTAGTTGCTACGTTATCGTTTTTTTTATATATGTTTATATATAGTTTATAAATAACTGTTGTTTTTATAAGAATATTATACTTTTATATACTAAATCAACACATTAAAATAAAAAGGAAATAATATTACAAATTTATAGGAAAAGCTAGTCTTTAGTTATATATTTCTTCTAAATAATATAAATTTATATAAAATAAAGAAAAATCATAATATGGTTATTTCACATAAATGAATAAATTAAAATGAAAAAGAATCTCATTCATAGAAAATGGAACATTATTACTAATTCATAGAAAAAGATAGTTCTTAATTATGAGGTGTTCTCCTTACAATGTGACACTAAATTTTATTGGAAAGATGAATTATCAGCTCTAAGATTAAACCTTATATTCAAACTTAATTATTAAATACACATTAGGGAAGAATTTAATTAAAAGGATAAGAACAATAATGAATTTAAGCTCTTGTTGTGAAGCACTTAATGTAGAATGTAGATATAAATACTAGTAGAGGGGGAATCTAATCCTTCAAAATATGGTATATGGTAATATTTGAACAAAAGGAAAAAAATAAAATAAACTCAATTCAAAATAGATTGAGAAGAGGGACACTTAAATCCAAGCAAGACACCCAAAGAAAAAGAAAGATGATAAATAACCATTAAGGAAAATAAGATGGAATCAACCACTAACATTAGGGAAGAATCCAACTAAAAGGATAAGAATAGTAATGAATTTAATCCCTTGCTATGAGGTAGTCGATGGAGAATGTACATACAAGTTGTTCATGTGATATGAAGTAGATACAAGTAGTAGTGGAGGGGGAATCTAATCCATTAAATTAAGGTATAGTTTTGGTAAGATTGGAAAGAAAGGAAAAAGTTCAACTCAAAATAAGTTGAGAAGATGGACACTTAAACCAAGCAAGGAAACCAAAGGATAAGAAAGATGATGAAAAAACAGCGAGGAAAATAAGATGGAATCAATTACTAATATAATATGGATAAAATTGAAATACATTGATCTCAAGAAGTTCCCTGGGGTTTTCACTTTTTTAGTTCTCTCTTATTTGTTGCTTCTTAAGAGACAAATACAAATTTATTGTATATCTTATGGATGGAGCACTGAGTTTGGAATGAGAAATGGAAAGTTCATCTTCAACCCAAATGAACCTTATTTACATCTATTTTAACTATTTGGAGATTGGGAATCCCAAAAAGGGACCTCCAATTGACTAAAATGGACCAAATAAAGTATGAATATCAAGGTCAATATAAGGAAAGGATGGAAATTTACAATGAAGAAACCTATAAAGAATAGAAATTACCAAAGTTTGACTTAGAAAATCAACAAAGGGGACCTTAGTTAGGACCTAGACATTAAATGGGAAAAACATATTCAAACAACTAGGCTTAGGAAAGGATCTAAGAAAGGGAAGGTTAATAACACTAGAAACCCATCTCAAGATGATGGAAGGCCTTATAGAGGTAATAAGTCAATCCACGAATGGATGTGAAGAAATCATAAATCTCATTAGATAATTCAAAAAGAAATTTTATGATTCGAGATCCCATTAATTAGGTCATCACTTATATTTTGAAGGACATATTAAATTTTAATTCTCTATGATAAGTCTTTTAGCATGTTCGCATTTTTCATGTCTTAAATTTTTTTTACTTCATTTCATTTTGCAATGAGATTCATAACTTTGCATATTTTTCCATATCAATTAAATAACTAATTTGTCTCCACAAGAAAATTATGTGTACTTCCCTTCTTCTCTCCCCCTAATTCAATCTACATCAACTATATACTTCTTTCTTGAATGCTTCACTCTGTTTTACTCCATGCTTAGCAATAATATTTAAAATTAAATACTAGTAGTACTTGGCAAGGAAAAAAATGCCATGTTTGGAGATTCATACCCAATGAAAGCATCTTATGAGGTAATCCAAAGAGACATTTTCATTTAAACTGTCTAATTTCTTCCATTTGGATTTGAATGAAACTTCACTAATCTCTACAATATTTTGCGTCAAACTTAGTGGGAAATTTATGTCCTTTGTTTATTTGTATATGTACTTTCCAAGACCTATTTCTAGAACTAATTGTACTTAATAAAATTTTGAGCATGTGAGGCTAGAGGAAATAGATCCTCCATCTTCTCAAGAGGCATGCTCTTTAAAATAGAACTAATAAGGAACTAAAGAAGACATCATTAATATTTCATATTTGGATCATAATGTGAATGTCTTTGAGGAATTGATCCAAGGATTGAATGAAGGATGTAATTCAACATGAGGATGTCAATTCAAGGTATGTGTTTATTTCTTTCTCCTTGAAATTTTATTTCAAGCATGTTAGTTGTTGATGCCAATATAGTCTTAAAGATACCCAAATTAATTCACTTGCCTCCAAAATGAATAAGAAATACATCCACATTATCAAAATCCAAAGGAAAACCTTAAAATTATCCTTTTATTAAATATTCTACAAATTCTACAGATTGAGTTGGGTCTCCTTGATTTTTATTGAAACACCCCTAATTGAGGTTGGGACTAACTCCACTATACATGAGACAAGGTTCGGGCCTCCTTGTGAGGTCGAGAATCGAGCTTTGAACAATTTATACAAGCTTTGGTGAATTTTTGTCCTGATCGCCTATGTTTGCCTTGCATTTAACACCAACATTTGAAACATAAGAAATACCTTTAAGTTTTCTTTGGTCACTAATTAAAAAGTTTTTATATTGACCACGGTGCTAATGGCAAACTATTGTTATATATATAATTTATATAGTTATTATATATATATTTATATATAATATATAATAGATATAAACCAACACGAGATTGATCTTCAGTCAATGGGATATAAGATCCTTGATGGTGAACTATCTATTGCGAAATAAAATGAGTGGTTTAAACAGGTTCTCCATTGAACAATTTGTAAATGAACCCAACACAACACCATCTATGACATAAAGAAACTTGATCTGCAACTTGAGAATATGATGGCTCTCATTGAGTCTGAAACTAAAACTTAATAGAGAATTTTAAAATACAATGGCTTTGTTATGCCTGGAACTGAAACTTAGATAGAGATTGGAAGCAAATATATAACATAAACATGGAGAAAAATGAGTATGAGTAACCATACAACAAAAGGAAAAAATATCCTCAATTCAATAAATTCCTTTCTTGAGGGGACATTAAAAAACCCACACCTTCACACTCACACACTTCTCTGGCTAACATAATTATCTCTCAGTCTACAAAATTTATTTTTAATACAAGATAATAATCATTTCAGATCCACTCATTGTGGATCTAAATCCTAAATCTAGAAAATATCCAAATAATGAAATGTTTACAATATATTTCATGACAAATACATAATAATTGAACTAACTACTAATTCTACTAAGTATATGAAACAATTAAAATAAATTGATGAAATCCAATTCGTGTAGTAAATGAATTTTTGACCATCATGGTCAAAATGAATTTATTGATGGTGATGCTCCCGCATCAGACTCTTTGGAAAGAAAACAATGGTACCATACTTTGAAATTTGTGTCTTTGTCATCCAAATAGAGTCTTCAATTGGTTGATTCTTCCATTTGATTAAATACTGATAATATTCTTTGCCTTTGGTTGTTTCATCAATTTATGGTCCAACACTACTTCAATCTCCTTTGGAACTGCTTTTGGTAGTTGGCTCTCCCATCCAACCATTTGATTTTCATCTCTAACAGTGGCATCATTCAGAATAATGTCTTCTTCTTTAAAAGGAAATAAATAAGTTACGTTATAGATAAATCAAATGTCAACAACTTGAGGGAGTTCTATTTTATATGCATTTGAGGAAAAATTTCTCAAGATTCTACAACAACCAATCTTCTTCATTTTAAGTTTATTTTATGTTTTTGCTAGAAATATCTCCTTTCTTAAATGTACCATGACCAAGTCGCCAATTTGAAATTATTGTTGTCTCTTCTTCATGTCCACCCGCTATTTATATTTGTTGCTACTTTCTTGTAGTTGTTGCTTCACTCTTTCCTGCAACTCCTGCATACTAATTACAAAATCTTCTTCTGTTGTGCTTCTAAGATCTTGACTACTCAAATTTGTTAATTCATATATGCCTCTAGGACGCATTCCATATAAAATTTGAAATGGGCTCATACATGTACTCCTGTTGGGTGAATAGTTATAAGAAAATCCGAATTTGGTGAGCACTTGATCTCATTGTTTGGGTTGATCACTTACCAAAATCCTTACAATATTTCCCGGAATTTGGTTTACTACTTTTGTTTAACTATCAGAATGTGGATGATAAGCTGAACTAAAATTTAAATTCGTGCCTAGCTTCTTCCATAATGTCCTCCAAAAATGGTCCACAAATTTGGTATCCTTGTCTAACAAAATACTATGAGGCAATCCATATAGTCCCACAATTTCTTTGAAAAATAAATTTACCACATTAGTCACATCAGTGGTTTTGGTACATGGAATAAAATGTGCCATTTTTGAAAATATATCCACAACAACAAAAATAATCATTACCTCATTTAGTTTGAGGTAACCCAAGAACAAATTCCACGATGATTAAGTCCCAAGGCCTATTGGGAATAGGAAATGAATGATATAGCCTAGTGTTCTGACTTCTTCCTTTCGTTTGCTGACAAATCCTGCAACTTTGCATAAATATATTCACATTGGTTTGCATTCCTAGCCAATAATAAAATGAATTTAACAAAACAAATGTTTTGTTAGCTTTGAAATGTCTAGGCAATCCTCCACTATGTTTTCCTATATTAAATTATTTATCATGGAATGTTTTGGAATATAGAGTTTGTTGTCTTTAAATAATAAACCATCTTGTATCATATAATTGGACCACTGTGTTATATTTGTTCTCACAGGATTTTCACATGTTGCATATGCTTTCCTGAAATCAACATCATTCTCATACATTTATCTAAGTTCATCAATGCCTATAACATAAAACTGAAATTCATTTAGAATTAAATTAGTTCTAATTAATGTATATGCAACGTTATTTGAAGAAACATTGATGTGCTTAATTACAAAAGTAAAATTTTAAAACTCCACCCATTTAGCACTTCTCTGACTGAGTTTTGGTTGGTTGTTTATAAATTGTAAAGCATGATTTTCAATAACTAAATCAATCTCTTTAGGCATTAAGTAGTGCCGCCATTTTTTTAAAGCCTACATAACATCATAAAATTCCTTGCCATATGAGGAGTATTTTTTCTTGGCTTCATTTAAGTTTTCATTGAAATAATCTTTGGATGTCCCTCCTGGCTTAAAACAACTCCAATAGCGCTATTGTTGGCATTTTTCTCCACTTGAAATGACTTTTGAAAATCAAGAAGTGCTAAAATTGGTTGCTCTGTGATCCTTTGCTTCAACAATTTAAATATTTTTTTTGGTGCTATAGTCCACTTAAATGGATGATTAATTCCCTTAATGGTCTAAATAATCGATGCACACAAACTACTAAAGTTTTTAATAATTTTTTTATAAAAGCTAGCAAGCTCATGAAGAATTCTTACCTCATACAGATTTCGTGGAACTGGAAAATTTATAATTTCTTGCACTTTATCTAGATACATCTTCAACCCATATTTAGAAATTACAAACCGAGGTAAACTAACTCATCTTTCATAAAGCTGCACTTCTTTAAATTTATTAGCAATTTTTATTTTTCCAGTGTGCCCAAAACTGAATTTAGATGTTGTATATGCTCTTCCCTGTTTTTGTTGTACACTAAAATATCATCCAAATAAACAATGACAATTTTACGTGTAAATTCTTTTAGAACTTCGTTCATTAATCACATGAAAGAGTTGGGCGCATCAGTCAGACCAAAGGGCATCACAAGCCACTCATACAACCAATGATTTGTTTTAAATTTGGTTTTCCATTCATCTCCCTCTCTTATACGAATTTAATTACATCCACTTTTTAACTCAATTTTTGAAAATAATTTTGCTTCACTTAAATAGTCAATTAAGTCATCAATTTTTGGGAGTGAAAATTGACACTTGATGGTAATTTTATTAATTTCCCTTGAGTGAGTATACATTCTTTGACCTCTATCTTTTTTTGGACTTAATAACATCAACACAACAGAAGGACTTAAGCTTTCTTTAATTGAGAGACCTTTTTCCAATAATCCTTGAACCTATATTTTTACTTCTTCATTTTCTTGTGGTGTCATTTGATAAGGAGCATTATTTGGCAAAGTAGATCCGAGAATTAAATCAATATGATGGTTGATACTTCTAACAGGAGGTAGAATGCTTGGTAATTTTTCCACAATAATATGAGTAAATTGATCTAACAAATTTCTAATTTCCTCAGTCAAATCATTTAATTTTGTGCTAGTAAGAATTACCTGTGGTTTCCCAATTAAATCAAAGTACAGTTATTATTTCTTTGCTTCCTACAACAACTCCTTTCCACTCATAAGAAGCATATTGTGACCTGCCTCTTCTTTGGTTTCTTCATCCGGTAAAGGTAATGGTACATGCTTTTGCCCATATTTTCCAAAAGTGTGGGTATTTATTCTGCCATCATTTATAGCCTTCCTATCATATTTCCACAACCTCCCCAATAACACATGGAAAATATCCATCAACATTATATCACAAATAACTTCATCCATATATTTTCCAATCTAAAATATGGTTTACAATGCTCATTAACCAACACTTGGTGTCCTTTTTGTAACCAAGATACTTTATAAGGATGAGAATGTGTGGTTCTTTTTAAATTTAATTTCTCTACCATTTCAATCTAAAACAAATTATCAGTACTTTCATTATCAATTTTTCATCACTTATCCTTTGACTTAGACATGATTCAGAATAAACTTATTCTTTGAGTTGGTTCCTTAAAATCCTCTTTATCTTTGATAAACACTATCTTCATTAATAAAGTTTTTCCCTCTTCAGGCACCTCTTCAATAATAGTTGGATTCTCATTTTCTTCCACTACTTCAGCAACATGAGCACCTCTCTGACCAACTAGTGCATTCCTAGTACAATCCCATGACATATGTTTGAGTTTCCCACATCTAAAACATCCAAGATTATAGTCTCTTCCTTGGCCTCTACCTCTAGAGAATGATCTTCTCCCTCTCAAATCACCTCCTCTTAGATATTTATTATTGAAACTTCCTTCATCTTCTCTTCTCGTAGATTAAATTCTTCGAATTCCCATCTATTGTCCTTTACCTCTTGCAATATTCCTTCCTTGACTTCTTCGACTTTTCTTTCTAGCAAGTTTTTCTTCTGCATTCAAGGCAACCTAATATGCATCTTCAATAGTCTTTAAAAACAATAAGCCAATTTCAGCTCGAATATCAAATCTCAAACCATTAATATATACAACCTTTTCAACATCATCTTCTACATGACAAACTCTATTGTTTAATTTATAAAACTCCTTTGTAAATTGTTTAACTAACATGGACTTTTGTCTAAGGTTGTGGATTTGTCTAAAAGATTAATCTGATATTATTTTGGTAAACATTTACCTTTGATTTTTTCCGCCATTCTGTCCCAGTATTTGATTTTACTTTTTCCTTTCCTCTTTTTCTTAGCTTGTACTTCATCCCACTGGAGTGCAACATGGCACTTAATTCTAGTTACTACCTACTTAACTCACTTATCGGCTTCAATATATTCATAATAAAAACATTTATCAAGAAAATTTATCCAATCCATCAATTCATCAACATTTAAATTACCTTCATATCGTAGAATTTCCATCTCTCATCTGGTAGTTATCTTGGAAAACATCTTCATCATCTTTACACCTTCAGATTCTTTCGACTCTTCATCATTGGAAGCTTTTTCTCCAACATCATTAGCATCTCCCACATTATTTTCTCTCCACTATGCAATCTTTATAACTTCCATTATCTCTTGAAGTCTTCTTCCTTCAACTTGCAAATCCACATTTTCTATAGGTCTCCCTCGACATGCTTCTCAAACTGATCATCAACATTCTATCGTTCTTTCTTTTAATTAAAAAAACTATGCCTTGATGCCACAATAGATGTTGATCTAGTCTTACCAATGACTATTAATTAACTTACCTCCAAAATGAATAAAAAATAAATCCAAAAGGAAAACCTTAAAATGATCCTTTTATTAAACATTCTACAAATTCTATAGATTAGGTTGGGTCTCCTCCAAATTTTTTTAAATGCTCTCATCTGTGGTCGAGACCAGCTCCACTGTAGATGAGTTGAGGATCAGGCTTCCTTTTTAGGTTGGGGTTGGACTTTGAACATATTCTACAAGATTCGGTGAAATTATGTTCCAATGGCCTGAGTTCGCCTTGAATTTAATGCCAACTTTTGAAACATAAGAAATACTTTTAATTTTACTTTGGTTGCTAATTAAAAAGGTTTGGTATTGACCATTTCCTTATGCAGAATGTTGTCATATATATATATAGTGAACCCAACACTGATATTGATCTTCGCTCAATGGGATTTCAAGATCGTTGGTGCTGAACTATTTGTTGGGCAATATAATTAATGGTTTAGACAAGTTCTCCATGGAATGATTTGCAAAATGAACCCAACATAATTCCATGTATACGAAAAATTAACTTGATCTATGATTAGAGAATATGATGGCTCTCGTTGAGACTGAAACTGAAACTTAATAGAGAATTTGAAAATGAAGTGGCTTCGTTATGCCTGGAACTGAAACTTAGACAGAGATTTGAAGCAAATGTATAACACAAACTTAGAATCAAATTGAATTAAATAATTGTATGAGTAACCATACAACAAAAGAGAAAATCATCCCCAATTAAATTAATGTCTTTCTTAGATGACACAGAAAAAACCCACACCTTCACACTCACACACTCCCCAATTAAATTAATGTCTTTTTTTAGAGGACACAAAAAACCCACACCTTCACACTCACACACTTCTATACCTAACTGAACTCTCTCTTAGCCTACATAATCTACTTTTAATACAAGATAATAATAAGTTCAAATGTAATAATTGTGGATCTAAATCCTAAATCTAGAAAATATCCAAATAATAAAATGTTTACAATATCTCTCAAAATCAACTACAACAAATTATTATTTTATGATAAATACATAATAATTGAACTAACTACTAATTCTCCTAAATATTTCAAACAATTAAAATACATTCAGGAAACTTCCTTCCTATAGTAAATAAATTTTTGACAATCACGATCAAAATAAATTTTCTAATGGTAATACTCTTACATTAGTTATAACTATATATAGTATTTTAACACTAATAAAAATTAATAGAATCGAAATTAACACTCTTTTCCATTAATTTTAAATATATTAAAAATTACATTTAAAAAATTAACTTAACTATTCTATCTATTTTATTCATTAAATATTTAATGATAACAATGTTTCTAAACTTTTAATTTTCTTTCTCTAATCATCAAATAAAATATTGTTAAATGAGTTAAATGAACGATCACTAAACAAAATCCAAATTGAAAGAATTATGTGTACTATCTTATGTTTTCAAACTTAGAAATACTTTTGGGCCCCATGAATAAGTATGAAGTGAAGGTGAATTCAATATGTAAGTGATCCATCCAAATAAAAGAGTTGCAAAAGATAAGGTAGTTATGATTTGCCAATAATAGAATTCTTTGGAAATAGTATAGCTAAGGAAAGCTAACAATATAGAGATGAGGAATAATTAAATGGATCTAATTCACTCTACCATCCTAAATTACAATATTTTAATATATTTCGAAACAATGTTAGTTAAAAAAAATTGATGTTGAAAAGGAAGTCATTAGAAAGGACTTTGAGCCCTACAAATTGTGGCTTATGAAAAAAATAGAGTTTAATTAAATAAATGCAACAACCCAAAGGATTTAGCATTACACAAAAGTTCATGCCAAAATAATTCATGTGAAAACAAAGGTAGACGTTTAGGAACTACACGTAACCTTCATTTCTCTACTTAATAAAGAAGCTTTGCATGTCTATTTCTCTACTTAATAAAGATGCTTTGCATGCTTATTTTTCCAATCGCTAAAATTATCTACAAGAATTAGTAACATCCCTATCTTAATCCTTGGGTTAATAGTATTGTATCACTTGTATCGGAACTTGAGTGTCATCATTGCTTCCAACCAAATTAGGTGATTAAAATGGTGCATATCTAAATATTTATTTGATAATTAAAAAGGTCGACCAACCAAACTAGGAATACCAGTATGAATGGGAATTGGTGAGGGAATTATGGAAAATTAAGTATCTATCATCACAAAAAAAACCACCCAATAACTTTCTCCAAATTTTGAATTTTAAATTTTATTACCTTTATTTCTCATTAGCCCATAACTCATGAAGAAATTTATAGTTTAAGCAACCACTTGTCATGTTTATTGAAGTTTATAGTTTAAGCAACCACTTGTCATGTTTATTGAAGTTGAGTGGTGGTTTTGGAGTACTTTTGCATTTTATTGGGTAGCATGGGAAAGCAACCATCTCAAAATTCAAGGATTGGCTTATAAAATTCAAGGATTGGCTTATAAATGGTATGGGAAAATAGGAAAACATGTGTAGGAGAATTCTATGAGTTGATGGAGATCATAAATAGAGAGATCATGGGTACTTGAAATAGTATTTTTATGAGTATAGAGTTGCCATTTGGAACTGGAAAATTTTTTGGACTATTTTGGGTGTTCATACATAGTTTTGGTGCCAAAATATGCCTATAAAAGTGCCAAACATGGATCAGATCATTGTTGGTGTGTCTTGGGATCTCTAGAAACGAAATTTTCATACCCATTACTCACCAAAGAGCTCTAAAACTTAACTGAATAGAAGAGGCCACAAATTGAAGCATATCTAGCCAATGTGATAAGCAATGGACAAGAAAATCGCCAAGGTAATTATAAACAATGAAGGAATTTCTATATTTCCAAGTTAACTACGTAATAGGCACCTAAGACTTGTTAAGACCCTAGGCCCTATAGGTGGAGGACTTCTCTAAAGCGCTTATTCTTGTGAAGGATAATTACCTTCATTGATCCTATTTTTCTATGTTGGAAGTTTCCCCTTGTGGTATCATAGCCTAGCTAGAGGGTGGTGAATTGTAGAGATCAATGGTATGACCAAGCCTATGGTTGGGTGGTTCCTTCTCAGATTATTTGCCATTTTGAAATTTTACATACTTGTTTTCTTTGATTCCTATGATTATTGATCTTTTTCTCTTTGAAATTTTGGTAAAAATAAAGAGGAAAAATGTATGTCTTCTCTTGTATGGAATTTAGAATGTGGTACTTGTTTTAAACATTTGAAACAAATTTGGTATGTTGTTTTGAAGATTTTCAGGGGTGTTAATGAATGCCTCCCATATTTCTATAGTTAGAGGGGTAAGGTTATTTCCACAATTAGAAGGGCAAGATTTGGGTCTTGTGTAATTTGAATCATTGAGCTTGAATGAGGAGTAAGCCTCAATTTCTATAAATCTAAATAAAATCCATAGAAGTATAAGTTCATATCTAGATTAAACATATACTACTAGATGACCCAAATATCTATTCTATACCAAGGGATAATAAATGTAATGAAGGCATAATGATTTATCACCAAGGGAAAATGAAAATTTTAATGTTTATTTTTTAGATAAAAAATTTGTGCACGTGATTATGGCATATATGTTTAGTCATATATAGATTTAAATTTATTATTTATTTAATGTATATTAACCCTGATTTACAGGAGATGGTAGGAGTATTTGGATGTCAAGAAGTGGAGAAATTAATTTCATAATTCTCCTACCCAAATTTATGCAAGGAAGTGCATAAATTTTGGTGAAAGTGATATCTAGTGACTTTTCATTTTTACTTCATTAATGCATAAATTTTAGTAGGTAGTCACTACATGAAAATATGTTAAATTACATGTGATACACACATATTTTGGTGCAAAGAATTGCTTAAATAAGTGGTGCAACATAGCTTAGTCCCTGCCACTCAAATTAGAAATTATGCTTTGGAAAAAAATTACATAAAATATGTTGACACCTAATCTTTGGGATTAGGTAAATCCACTTAAATATTGTAAATAGCAAAATAAAGGGAATTGGAAGATGAAAAGAAATTGGGAGATGAAACCCAATAGTCTTCTTCTCCATGTATATATCCATGTTCTATCTTAATGAAAAACAACAATCTAACATGGTATCAAAGACAACTCCCAAAAATAATTTTTTGCGCTTGTAACTCCTATTTCCTACCATTAAAATCTGCCCCGTTTTTTTCTATCCCTCTCCCAGAACTTGCAGCCATTAATTATCTGTAACTGTGTCTGTGCGTTCTGTAGATTAGTCTTAAACTTTTTTGAAACATCTTGAAGAAGTGTTGAGTCCTATATGCATTGAGAATGAATGTTGCTCGTCGAGGTTGAATATGTTGCTATTTTCTACCCACAGTGCTGGTGAAAGCCGAGTTCAATTGACTATGTGTCCATTCTTTGTGCTACTTCATTGAGTTTATCTGCCATTCATTGTTTAATTCCTGGTCAGTGCATTTACATTGTACGTTTGTTGGAGAACTCGACTTGGCTGCCCAGCACGGTGGTGCCATCCAAATGGTGTCGTTGTGGAAGCGTGGGCTGGAATACAAGGCCAAGCGATGATTGTTCATTGTCTTTGTTCACTGGAGCCTGCTCCACATATGCGTCTTAAATAGTGTGAAGAGTGGATAGTGATATCACATACCTTATAATTGATTACATGACACATATCTTAAATACGTTGTTCTTTGATATGGAGCGTTTAGTGAAGGCACATACCTTCTAATCCTTTACATGGCACATATAAACAATGGAGCGTATGGGTGGTATGAGATGATTGGATATGAAATAAACTAATGAAATACGTTGAGCTTTCTTAAAAGTGTTGAGGGGTGTATCCTAATATATGTTATGTGGAGCGCTTTAATCTGTCTTTATAAACATTATGGCATATATATACTATATATTTACCATACAACAATTCATGTGCCCTTTTATTTTATAAATATCATATGTGGTATGATATGTGAGCTGTTGCGTTGTGTTATATTCTTTCCACGACTAACCCACGTAGCGAACCGGGGGGTTAGAGGGGGGGCCGAGGCCCCCCTTCGTTGCGTCGCGGGGGGATCACAGGGGGGGCGGCAGCCCCCCCTGTCCGGGGGGGTTGAGGGGGGCGGGTAGTCCCCCTCT
>APFE030357189.1:101115-146688 GCA_000404065.3 Pinus taeda | reverse complement strand
TTTGTTGGACATCAATAAAATTATCTTATCATATCTCTCCATCTGGACATAACTTGGTTTTTAAATCTGGAATAAAATAGGTTATTAATTGATTTGGCAATATATATATAATTTTATTGTGGCTTCTTCAATGCAGTGGTGCAAATATCTCTGATTGGTAAAGAGAAAAAACAGAGTAGAGACCTTGCTGTTGCTCAGGACTCACTATATATTTCTCCTGATATTTCCAGTTTCTCCCAAGATTTTCAGGTTGTCAATGATATATTAAGAATTCCTCAGTTCCAATTTTATTGTTGCTGATATTTTTGGATAATTTTCAATATTTCCCCTGGTATTTCCAATGAGTTTCTATTTGGACCCTTGGCAATATATTCCTTGAAACGTTATTTGCGCTAATGCTTCGATGTGTGTTTTTTAATGATCTAAAAGATGATGTGAAATTGTTTGGGAGTCAATTCAGTTGTTATATTGTTGCCATTGGTTAATTGGTACTTTTGTGATTCTTAATTCATACCATGCCTTTATAAATAACCAAATTAAAGTATTTTGCATTGCATCTACTTGGCGTGATCACTAACATAAGGTTTGATCTTGGGTCCCATGTTGTGTGAGAAATTTAAAATGGACAAATGCATCTTTCCTCAGTCACAAGCCCTAAGTAGAATACTATAATGTTGAATTATCAGAGTCTAGAGACAACGTGTTCCCCCGATTGTTTCTATCTAAAAACATTCCTAGAAAGGAAACAACGAGTAATTAGGGGGAAATGCTATTCCCACCAAAAAATCCAAAAAAATAAAAAATAAATACATAAATAAAAAGGAAGGTGTTCTTCAGTAAATCATTGCCTTGTGTTTTTGATGAGAAGAGGAATTTGTGATATTTGTATTTGTATAAGTAATAGATCTGTACAATCAAACCGCTCTTCAGCAGAAATATGAAACGTAAATGTTGCTTCTTTAGCACAGTTCTTTCTCCCATAAGCTATGGAACTGCAGGAAGGTTAGACTCTGTGATTTGACAGAGCCATATGTTTTCTGCATCCCCTTTAGCCATTTGTTGTATGATTTAGGGCACTTACTCCCCAGGAATCATTAGTTACAACCTACATTCCGAGAAGTACTAGACCCGACCAATGTTGTCCTTACAATATATTGGTTTTTCACAGGTGAAGATGTGTGGAAATCCTTGAACTGATGCCATATTAGTTGTGATTTATTTAGGTAGTTACTCGCATTTTATGACTTGCCAATGGAAAAAAAAACATATAATTATTTTGTTATTTTAATTGTAATTTTTATTAATATAAAGGTGTATGTTTTTATTGTTTTTATTATAATTTAATTATATTTGAATTAAACAAAATTAGTTACTTTGTGGTTTTTAGTGAACGTTAACCACCATCATCATCAAATGTGAGAACTAGTTTATATTTTTCAAAATTCAATATTAAATTAACGATAAAGAACAATAATATGAAAACTAGTTCATACTTTTCAAAATTGAATAATTAAATTAAACAATAAAAATAATAATTATGCTTTTGCTTAAATGTAAAAACTAATTCATATTTTTTAAAATTCAATAATTAAATTAATATTAGGTAAAAAATGCTAATTATACAACTTTGTTCAAAATAATATACACTTTACCAGAGTTATTAATATATATGAGTTAATTGTGACTGCTTAAATTGATGTAGTTCACATATGAATGAAAGGATGGTAGGATCATAATAAGGATTTAGATTTATTAATTAATTTGCGAAGTTTGTAGAATTGTATGACACTTCTATACTTATGTTTTTAATAGATATCGATTTATTAGTTGTTAGGCTAAGTTTGTCAAAAATGCATGTCACCTCTCAACTTATCCATTTATAGACATAATGATATAGATTGTTACATTACTTTTATTTTGATCATTGTCTTATTAGTGAGGTGTTGCTTTTCTTTTGAAATTAACCTTACGAAACGCAAATGTGATACCAATAATCAGAGGGATCTTAATAAGAAATTTAATATTCCAAGAAGAGGAGGTAGTGGTAGATTCTAATAAATTAGCAATGCAACAACATAAATGTTTGCAACAAATTTAGAGAGATCCACCTTGTTGAATAATGCACACACTACATGGATAATGGATTTCCGCACTTTATGCCTTACGGCGTTTCCTTTGCAACATCTGGTGCAAATGCTAGTTACTATATCTATGACGTGTTCTATCTGTTAGGAGTATTATTTATAAACATAACAGTACACATTTTAATGATATTTGCGTGGTGTGCACAACATTTCTGTAGTGTTTGAATATTTTAATAATATGTAAGGTGTTTGTAATTTTTCTCTGACAACTGCATAATGAAATTTGACCAGATAAAATTTTGATTATCCTTAAAAATATCTTTTGAAAAACCCAAAACATTTTTTATTGCAGAGAATTTCCATTTACAGCTTGACCCACTATAACGCAGAAATTAATAAAAAAATGACATATTACATACCTATGTATCGAGTCAAATATCGCTTATTCATCAGAATTTCCATTTGCAGTTTGACCAATGGTAGAATAGAAGTCAATGAAAAATTATATTTTATATACTCATGTTTCCAGTCAAATTTTGCTTATTCATCAGAAAAAATGACATATTACATACCTCTGTATCGAGTCAAATTTCGCTTATTCATCAGAATTTCCATTTGCAGTTTGACCCATGGTAGAATAGAAGTTAATGAAAATTTATATTTTATATACTCATGTTTCCAGTCAAATTTTGTTTATTTATCAGAATTTCCAATGCAGTTTGACCCATAATAACAGAGAAATTAATGAGAAATGATACATTATATACCTATATATCGAGTCAAATTTCGCTGATGGTTAGGGTTTCAAGTATACTCCGCGTCAAAAACCATAAATAATGTGATGTGGGTTGACAGACTGGGCCACTGATATGAATGGAGTCATCAACCTGAAGAAGCGGAAGATGATATTTGAGAAAAAGTCGCTACGCGTAGTAGTCCCACTGGACCCAGCCGAAGGAGCGTGCTACACTGAACGAGTGCACGATGATGAGCTGGATTGTATTTACAAGATAACTGCACGATACCAGGATTGGGTGAATCCGACTTCAAATGGGAGGATCTCGTGGGAGCGCGAAAGCTCCTACACTTTGGATTCAGACGTAGAAGTAGAGCGTTGGCAGAATTGGTTGAATGAAGTGACAACGTTGAATTGCAACATGATGATTAGATCACGGCGTTGTGTAACAACAGAGGCTCGAGAACTACCGACATATGATGGATTGACAATGGTGGATGAATTCTTGAACAAATTTGAAAACGCAGTATCAGAATAGCAGTGGTTCGATTCGCTGAAATGGGACCTGCGCGCAACACCCACACAATGGTGGGGTACAGATCAAGGCAATTTTGAGGACTGACGCGGTTGTAGAAGGATGATGAGCCTACGGTTTGGGAATCCGAAACTCCATTTGGAAGAAAAATATGATGGACGAGATGACCTATGCATGCACCTCACGAAATGGACCAAGGTCTACAGGGAAGAGCCACAGCCTGAATGGGTACACTTATTCTGCCATACCCTGGATGTCATATCCATGAAATGGTATACTGAGACAGAACTCCGGCATGGTAGAGGCGAATGGGATGTCTTGCACAAGGGATTTTTGCGAACATTCACATTTGAAGACCGATGGTCGGATACTGTTGATGATGTGTTGCAAACAGTAAAAGCCGCCATCTTCAAAATGCCTCAATAGCCACTAGAAATGCTTCAACTAGTATGAGGGACCCAGTTAAGCAGCGCCCTAGAATTTTATAACATGCAGGTAGAGGAGGACGATGGAAACCCCCAAAATATTAATATTACAGAAACTGAAGGCTGTCACGAGGTTCGGGGACCACCAATTGAGGATCCCCACATCACTGCGCTACTAAAACCAAAGCATGTAAACATTGACTCAGAAGTGGAGCTAAAGTATGCAACACTTGGGGATTATCGGGACGATGCTATAGTAGATAAGGTCGTTGTGTTACTTCGCGAATATCGAGACTTGTTCCCGACCAAAATCACGGACTTGAAAGGGATCATTGGTGACTTAGGGATGATGAAGATCACTTTGAAACCAGATGCGAAGCTAGTTAAGAAGCGGTCTTACCGATTGAACCCAAAGTATAAGAAAAAGGTCTGCAACGAGTTAGACAAAATGCTCGTAGCCAGAATTATTGAACCCGTAGAAGAATCCGATTGGGTAAGTCCTATGGTAGTGTAGGAGAAAAAGCAGAAAGGTGAAATAAGAATATGCGTGGACCTCAAGAAGCTTAACAATGCTTGTGTTCATGATCCATTCCCGATACCGTTCACAGATGAAGTATTGGAAAACGTTGGCGGTCAGGAAGCTTAATAATTCATGGACAGCTTCTTAGGGTACCATCAGATCAAGATCACGCCGGAAGACAGGGGCAAAACAACCTTTGCAATTGAATAGGGTTGCTTTCGGTACACCGTAATGCCCTTTGGCTTGAAGAACGCGCCTGCCATATTTTCGCGCATAGTGGTAGTGACGTTCAAAGAATACATCCACAAGTTCTTGGAAGTCTATCTGGATGATTGGGCTGTCTTTGGATTAGTTAAACACCATGTTGTGAGCCTACGTTTGATGCTAGATACTTGTCGCTAACATTAGATTGCACTGAACCTTAAAAAGTGCACCTTCGTCGTTCCCTTTGGAAACTTGCTAGGCCATGTGGTCTGCAAGCAAGGTCTGATGGTGGACCCCGTGAAGATTGTTGTTATTCTAAATTTGGAAGCATCACACAGTGTCAAACAACTACACGCTACTTTGGGGCACATGGGTTACTATCGAAAGTTTATCAAGAGCTATGCCCAAATAACAATACCAATGGAAAAACTATTGAAAACAGACCCTACATATTGTTGGAATGATGATTGTAAGAAAAGTTTGGATGTTCTCAAGGAGAAACTGGCATCCGCTCCTATCTTCGTCTTTCCAAAATGGGACGTGGAATTTCATGTACATATTGATGCGTCGTGTATTGTGCTGGGAGCTGTACTCATGCAGGAAGACGTGGAAGGCGTGGATCACCCGATTACGTTCACAAGTCGGCAGTTGTCCAAAGCCAAAAAAAACTACTCTACTACTGAGCACGAAGGGTTGGCAATGGTGTATGCGCTCCAGAAATATCGACACTATTTACTTGGTGGGCACTTCAAGATGTATACTGATCATTCCACGTTGAAATACCTAGTGAACAAGCCTGTGTTGGGGGGCCACATATGCAGATGGATTTTATGACTTTGAAGTCATCGTCAAGCCAAGATGCCTAAATGTAGGACTAGATCACTTATCACGAATTGAGACAGGCGAGGAGCCAAAAAATTTGGAGGAGGGACTACCTGATGCATAGCTCTTTGCAGTGCGCGTCGTGGATGACCATTTCAAAGATATAATCCATTTTTTAACTACAGGGTCTGCGCGGAAGGAATACTCAGTCCAACAGAAGAAGGAATTGGTGGTGCACGTGGCAGACTTTTTTGTCATCACAGGGCACCTCTACAAAATGGGAAATAATGAGATATTGCAAAGATACGTACCTGAATTTGAACAAGGACAGATCCTTGTAGAAGCACATGGGGGTGTTGCAGGAGGACACTATGTAGGACGTGCGAATGCACAGAAGATTCTTTGCACTGGGCTATGGTTGCGAACCTTGCACCAAGATTCGAAAGCACACTATCGGGCTTGCGGCATATGTCAAAGGACTAGAAAATCATCACGAAGGGACGAGATGCCACTCAATCCACAAATGAAACTGTAGTCATTCGAAAAATGGGTAGTTGACTTTGTGGGGCCGATCAAACCTCAGGGAAAGACGAGTGCACACTACATCATCACCGCGATGGAGTACTTGACTTGATGGGTGGAAGCACAACCAGTTAAGGACTACATGGCCACTATGATTGCGAATTTTTTGTTCGACAACATGTTGACACGATTTGGTTGCCCGAAAAATCTTAATGAGTGACCGCTGAACACACTTCCTAAATGAAACCATCAGTGTGCTCACCGAGGAGTTCCAGGTGTATCATCTGCAAAGTACACCGTACCACCCGCAAGCTAATGGGATAGTAGAAGCATTCAACAAAATACTGGAGATTGTGCTGACTAAAGTATGTAATGTGCAACGAAATGACTGGGACCTGCGCATACATGCTGTCTTATGGGCATACAGAACCATGTGCAAACAATTGACGGGTCAGACACCTTTCAGGTTAGTCTATGGCACAGAAACTGTCATGTCGATGGAATACATCGTACCTAGCTTGCAAATGGCAGCACTTATAGGCATGTCAGATCGCGAAGCCTTGGAAGAGAGGCTCACGCAATTAGAAGAACTAGAGGAAGAATGATTTCTAGTGGGATTCCATCAGCAGGTACAAAAACAACGTGAGAAAGGCTGGAACGACCGCCATATCAAGTTACGAACATTCAAGGTAAACGATTTAGTGTTATTGTATGACAGCAAGTTTGAAAAATTTCTCGGAAAATTCAAAATGCATTGGTTGGGACCATATGTGGTAAAAGAGGTCACAGATGGAGGCGCGGTCCAGCTAATCAAACTTAATGGAGAACCCTTCCCAGGAAAATTAAATGGCAGTCACCTGAAGCCCTACACGAGTGGGTCGACTATCTGACTAACCGACCAAAGCATAGTCTTCGCGACTTGAGAAGCTGGATAGGGGTGTAGGAATATAAACACAAGTAATCGAAGCTGGCACCAAAGAAGAGAATCAAGTCAGACGTAAATGATTCAAAAGTAGAAATGGAGCAGATCACCTAACATAGGCACAGTGGATGGACTTTGTGCAAAGATTACTGAACTAGCAAAGTGACTCAGGACGAGTCACGATGATTGTGTTGGGGGCTTGTTGGGTAGCAGATACCCCCACAACATGTTTTTGGGGCTTAAAGTCCAAGTTTTGGTCAATATTATGTAAAGACTCCACGAAGTACGGGCGCAGAGCGCGAAAGTCTAGGATGAGTCATAGGGTTGTTTTCCCTAAGAATTGTAAAATAATGTAAAGTTGTGTCGACCTACCCATGGTCCGTGGACCATGGGATTGTATAAATAGAGTGAGGCTCTAAGTGTAAAGAGGGAGGTTTTGAAACAAGTAAGTAGATAGATGCAAAGGCATGGTTAGAGGATAGAAGTGGATCTGAAGTGTATTGGATCATAGTAGTAGGAAGAGGCTCTGCAACTGAGTGCGCAGAGGCCTAGTAAAGTCCGCAGCTGAGTGTGTGGACCTCTGCAGCTAAGTGCACAGGGAGGAGTTGGGTATGTAATTGAAATGAAATTGAAAAGGATCATTAATAAAGATAAGTTGGATTCGGAATATTGTGCATCTGGTCGTGGATCTATATTTTTTATATTATGCAATAACTGTTATCTGTTTAATTATATGCATGCACTTGATAAACACTTGTCTGAATGTTTGTGTATGAAAATATTCTAAGTAATTAGTGAACATAACCTAATTAAGGAAGACTTGGATAATCAACATTGGTCGCGCTACGGTTAGAGCTGTGCAAAGGTAGTAACACAGGACGCAACGTGCCTATGGGTGTGCATAGCCCAGTAAGCGTTAAGGTTGGATCGCAAAAACCTGGTTCTGGCACCCTCCCATACTACTTTGGGTGAGACCTCAGGCCGCACTCTGCGGACTGTTGCCGAAAGGGCTAGTAGTACTGGAATTTTCTTGGCTAAATCACTTCTGAACCTGGGTCAGGCCCCACGTAGCCAACAAAGGAATCTATGATTTCTTTGATGACAATGAATGGAATGACCCTAAGAAGTCAAATGATAAATCATCAAGAAATTAAATGGACTAAATTGTAGAAAATTGCTACTAGGAAAACCATGTTCCCTTACTACAACATGGTAGATTATCTCTCAAGTTCATGTTCAAGCTTTCTCCATTGTTGACCATAATAAAAATTTGAGTGCTTCTTTGAAGCCAAAAGTTCTTAAGTCTATTATAAGATTAATTTTTTCTGAAATTATTTTGTATATAGACTTTATGGATGATTTCCATAATGTACGTAGTAAGAAGATTAGGGATTATACCCTAGTTATCAAGAAGTGGTTGCATGACCCTGAAGGGGCTAAAATCAAAACTAGAAAAGCATATACAATAGCCCTTTTCAAAATCCCTCAGGTATTTGTGATTAAAATGCCTCCAAGATTATATGGTGAACCAAATACTAAACATTGAAAAGTAGAATGAGTTCCACTCATCTATGCAAGTTTTAAACAATCAAAGAGGTTTAATTGGGATGACGTATTGTCTTAAAACATTTCAGAAGCAATTAAGCTTTATTTAATGCAATTCAAGGTTTTGAGCAAAGTTTCTTTATGTCAAGGTACTACCATATGGATATTTTTATTGCATCAATCCATTTCTCATTGATGGAATGGATTTACTCTCTAAAACATCCACAAACCATTCAATATTTGTGCTCTATTCTCTAGGAAGGTAGATAGAAGAACCATTTTTAGGATATATGTGATAATGTTATGCTTTATTTTCATAAGGTTTTGTTTGGAAAGACTCCACCTAGGGTGAGAAAATAATTCTAGTCTCCACTATCTCAAATAGGGGACTGGTTCACTGAAGAAAAGTTTTCTTACATTCGAACCTACAAAAGTGAAGTAGGACCTCATGTCCTACCTCGGTTCATTCCAGATAGATTAAAAATTAGAGAGATTACAAATCAAATTGCTTTAAATGAAGTCACCAAATTCTTGCATAAAATACAAAAGAAATTTTGGCATAATTTTCCCATCAAAACTAACTAAATAATATTGAAATACATAGGGCATACTATGGCAAAATCCAACGATCTATATGAAATCTACTTGTATTCAATTCCCCATTACAAATATGATTTGAATAATGTTATTGTTGATCATTATAGCTCAATAAAATTAACAAAATTTTATCTTCATCAACAACCACTCTTTGATTATGTTTTCATCAATTATAATAATTTTGATCAAGTGTCATCAAAGGATTATTTTATGAGCATTGAGGAAAACGTTATGTTGCAAAACTTCAAAGAAGAAACATATGACTACTACCTAAGGCAGAGAAGTGTAAATTTTTGTATACCAATTGAAAGATTGAAACTTCTTGAACGTATTAAATTCTTTTCTAGAAATATTCCTTCAAACTTAATTATCAGTCTAAACATGAAGGCTATGTTGAGGGTTTTGAATTCTTTAGAGTTACATGTTTCTTCTATTCTAATAGACAAATTTCATGTTCAAACAGAAATCAGTAAAAAGAAGCTTCAAGACATTCTCAAAGTACAGAGAAAATGATATTTCAAGAACACGATATTTCTCTTCCAGAAAAAATTGATCATAGATATTGAATCTCATGATCAGATAAGGTAGCGTGATGATCATATTGAAATTGATTCCTCTTAGGAAGGAAAAGAAAAAGAAAAAATTGAGGCTCAAGAAATTGCTTACACAATTTTTCAAGAAATTAGTAAGGAGATTCAAGATAATCCAATTTCACCAACTTCAGAAGCTCAAAATGTTTCTCCACAAACAATTCCAGAATCTATCACAAATTCTCAATACATACATTAGGAACCAGTTTAGGATATTTTACAAACACCAAGTTCATCAACATGGATAACGAAAGATATTTCCCTAGAAGTATTAGTGAATCCTATTTCTACCAATATTACCTTTTTTAATTATCAAACCAATTTATGAGGTTGAACCAGTCACTGAAATTGTGTCTTGGTTAAGTGAATATTATTCTAATTCTCATACAAATAAAATCGTTAAGAGATCTAGGAAACAAAAGCATGATTATGTTGAAACAATTTCAGAACTAATATGGTAGGCTACATGAAATCCCAAAGAGAAAGCACAAGAATCCACATCAGCATTGGGAGATTTTGTGACCTACACTCAAAACTCAGTTGGGGAGTTAACTGAAAATTTTGACAAAAATATAAATAGACCTAAATATTTGGAAGTTGTGTTCGAAAAAAATAAGTTATTTGGTGAATAGAAGTGGCAAGCCCATGCCTCAACACTTACAAGGGGATTCAATTGGGAAATAGAGAAAATGGAGGAAAAACACAATATGGAAAATTTAGATTTAGAACAGAGTTGGCAAGCCAGATTCACGAGTTAAGTGACAAACACGCCCAACAAATTGAATCTTAAATAAATTTTAGAATGACGAAATCATAATTCTTAAAGAATAGTCATATACCAATGTACAAATAATTTCATCGGCATATGAAGAACATATTATTCCCTTCAACAACAAAAAAAATATTTCCAAGAGGCTGATAGAAGTATCAATATTTTTAAAGAACAAGGTTTAAAGGTCAGTGAACAATTCAAAGCCGTAAAATTAAATTCTTCAAACAAATGGACAAAATTTATAGGCTCTTTCAATAATTGATATCCCTCACTGATAAAATCGATGCATTAACAGAGGATGGCAAGATAATTAGTTAAAAATTTGGCATGATTATTAATTGGGAGAAACAATTTAATCCTGAGAACATTGAGAAATCATCCAAGAATGAGAATGAGCTCATGTGGGATTCATTAGGTTAAAGGGATTCAAATTGTAAAGAAATTAAGGAATGGATTGATCAAGCTATTAATATTTGTGATGTTGTATGGGACATTGGGCTTGATATCACTAATGAATTTGACATGCCTAAGCCTCGAGCTCTCAAAAATCACAAACAAGAGTAATCAATCAACTATAAGTAGAGTAAAACATGACAACTGATACATAGACAATCAGGGAAGTGAATGTTTGGGATGCGCAAAAGATACTAAGGTTATTTTAGTTTCCCTAGGAACAAATGAAAACAATTTCAAAATATTCATCTAAGTACAATATTAAGAAAAGATACATTGAGAGCCTCATGTCTAGATGCTAGGTTAACCTTGAAAGTCTTATGTCAATCTATCTATCGCAGATATCTTAAAAGTTTTCATAATGGTCCCAATACATCAAGGAGAATGCTCCTAGGAAGCTATTAGGTAACTCAACACATATCACACAAATGGAGGAAGAGAGATGAAACGACCTATCCAGATATCAGGAGAATTCTAATGAATTGATATGATTTTATTTCATTTTTATTTCCATGTCAGAAAATATTTAGATTTTTTTATCTTTAGAAAGTAAATCCTATCTTATGTTATTTTCTTTTTGTATTTATACAACCCTTTACATAGGAGTAAGGGCTAGAAATTGTTGCACTCTAGAAAAAAGGTATTTTTAATCAGAAAATTTTAGTCAATTTTTGAAGATCAATTAGGCATTGGATGTATTCCTGAATGTGATGATTTGGATGTTACATGAATTTTAATTTCTTTAAAAACACTGCTGGTATTTCTATCTTCCGTTTTCATTTATGTCAATACTGATTGAACATTAGGTTGTACTTTTGTTGTTTCTTTTGAAATGATTAAGTATAGTTATATGTCGAATTGTTTAATTGACTCATATTTATTCTCAGTTATTTCTAAATAAATCGACGTTCATTTTCTGATATTTAGAAAAATATTTTAAACAATTTGCTCTTATTTTTGAGATAGATTTTGTTTTTCTATTAAATAGATTAGAACATTACATGAAAATAAATTTCAAAGCCCCCCAAAAAAACAGAGCCGAAAAAACCAATTTGGTGGCTGACTGAGTCAACACTTCAGTCAGGGAAATCACCATTTCTCAATATCTGTAGTACGTTTTCAAGTACTACATATGAGTGATTTCATATCCCTACCCCTTGCTACTTAAAAAAATTAAAACAAAACTTTGTCCCACATAAAAATTTGTAAATTTGTTTATAGTATACTATAAATATTTGATTACATCACATATTTTCCATAATTTAGTTTAATTTTTAGCATTTACTTAAGTTAGAATAGAATAGGCAATCGACCCTTTGTTTCTGAGAGTATAGAGCCATACCAAATGAATATGGGTGTAATTGGGACCTTTATCTGACAAATACTGACTAGTTACAGGGTGAATTTTTCCATTGAGAAGGATTCATGTAAAAGTCCTATCAATAAATATTTACAACCTTTGTTTAGGGTGGATGTGTTGTAATATGTGATAAAAGAATTAAGGGTAATGGTGAATCAAGAAAATCCATTCAAAAAATATGACAAGATAGAGTACAGATGTAAGATATTACATCCATTAAAATATTGCAGAAATGACAAAGAATAAGAAGAACTAATGAATGGAGAACACATAATAATGAGTGGAGTAGAGTGTGGAGAAGATGAAATAAGAAAAGGAAAAATAAGACATCAATAATTTTTTGGTTCATTGATAGCCTTTTGAGTAAAATCCTCAAAATTTTCCAACTAATGGAGTATCATGGAGGAGAATCACTAATTAAGACAATTATTGTAAACAAACCTTATTTATTTCATTCAAATATGTTACTTTTTCATGGGACCTAATTAATTACAAGAAAAAGGCATAAGATATATATATTTATAATATATATATATATAATATTATATAATTATATATATTATATTATATTAAAAATTAACATAATATTAATATATATATAAATCATCATGTGCCTCATAACGACCAAAACAAATCTGATGTCATTTATGCAAAATAACAAAGACCAAAAAAATAAAAATAAATAATATAAAATATATTATATATAATATAAATCATTTATGTGCCTCATAACTGATCCAACATACAAAATTTTATGTTGGTGTCCATTTATTCAAAATAGTCAAAAGTGACAAAAATTAAAAATTATCATTCTTTTAGAGCTTATAACTTTAGACAAAACATAGATTGATGATATATGAAGATGTGAAGTTGTATTATACTTGTATAATTCTAGTGTGGTACCCTATTTCTTCTCAAAAAATACATTTGGCATGATTTTATTGCTTTACCAAAGGCCATGTTAAGACAATTGAGAATACTTCAACAAGAGAGTTGATTTTTCATGTTTTGATATATGATAGTAATACTTTTGACCAGGATTAAAAATATAATGACACGAGAAGGATAATAGCGTCGTGAAATGCTCATTAATTTGAAAATACAAACTTGGACTTGTAATTGATCTTGGGCATCCATTTTAGTAAAAATCAATTAAAATCGGTGAAAAGAGTAAATGTGTTGATTTTGTGAGTTGATTGTATATGATCTAATAATAGTTTTAGAATTATGAGATAGATTTTGTAAGCAATTTTTATAACTTGAAGCATATATGAAGCATACATTTCGCCCCAAATTTCTATCCAACAAATAATCATTGTTTGAGAGCTTGTGCTTACATCCTTTGCTACAAAATTGTCTCCATTAATTTGTTTTCTCCTTATAAGTTACCTCATTCTCATATGATATATGATTTGGAAGTGATAAGGAAAATTTAGGTCTTGTTTTTAGAAATAAGACTTTCATGCTTTTTTGAGAACGAAAATAATGCCAAAAATCTCCACCTTTGGTATTGATGGCAAAGTATTTGTCGTGAGAATCACTTCTGCTTACCTCCCCATTTGACATCAATGACAAGGGGGTTACAAATGTCTTGTAGCCCTCCAATCCATATTTATATATTTTCTGTTATTAAGGCACAAACAAATATGGTCTTCAACTCACTATAAAAAAATCCTCAATGTAGTTGTCACCAATGCATTAATTCTCTACAACATGCAATGTTTTTTCCTACTTAAACAATGTTGATACTATCATTGAATGAATGTCACTCCAAATGGAAAATTAGGGCTACTTATTATTTAATCTCCAGTTGCGCAGTAGCCTAAGTTGTGCATACCTTTGGTCCATATCTAAAAAGAGAAAGTTAATGGGTTGTCTTTAAATGTATCTGAGAAGGTTATGAACTCATGAAACAACTTTGAAACTAAAAATATGCCTTTGAACCATTATCTCCCTTTTGCTATCAAATGTGCAGCATGCTTGTGCAACACCTGCAACATCTCCAAAACTTTGACGATGTGGTGATTTTTCCTGAACCAAACTTCTCAAGGAAACAACCACTAGTTATTATAACCTTATAACATCCCATAAAACTATCCAAACCTAAAAATTGCACCTTCTTTATCAAAATGGGGAATCATGACTAATGCGCAGCATGTCTTGCTAGAGCCTTTGGAGACTATTTTTCTAATATCAATCGCTCAAGACTTTGGAGTTCACTTAATGTATAAACACTTTGGAGCTCACTTTAATATATAAATGATGTTGGAGAAATTGTAATATGAATTGCACCATTACAAAATAATTAATGCCAATATTCATCATTATTTCCAGGATAAATGTTAACATTGATGTATCTGTGCCATTTGTTGTTGTAGAATATAATTGCAGTACCATTAAATGTGTTTAATTGCAATACCAACATTGGTGACGTTATCCAACTCAAAGATGGCAACTCAAACCTATCCAACATTACCCATTCAATGTTCCACCTTGGTTTTGTACAAATTTATCAATTTGGTGTAGCAACACTATGCAACTTGGCATGTCCATCATACACCTCACTGTTGATCAATGTTTTATCTCAACACTGCTCCAATGCTGCTATAGAGATGTATGATTCTTCTCTTGATGCTAATACTGACCACTACTTGTGCTACAATATTCATGATATATTTCAACAATAGAACCAGGATCTGCTATTGAATCTTTTGGTAGCTAGGAGTTGGCTACGCTCAGCACACAAGGCACTTCCCTCTAGTTTCATGGCTATCATTCGACAATTGGGAATGGTGTGTAGAGAGTGCAGAATAAGAGACCATACAGATGATCCATTCCATACGTGTTCGTGTTTTTTCCATACAGATGATTCAATCCAACAAGTTTGACCGTTACACGAGAATGAATAGATTAATTATTTTTCTTAGCATAGTTATGCAATATACAGGTGAGGTAGGTGAAAGTGGTGTCTTTTATTAAATTATGGAACAAAACCCTAATATCTAAGATATTCATTCACCTCTTATAATAATGCACAAGATAATTTACTGAGCCACTATATAATGATACATGATAATTAAACCCTGTATAATATCATATCAACATTCTCATAATCATGATACCATATTGTTCTTACATAGTTCTATTAATTCTACATCGCTGGATAATGGGTAGTAGGTATTCATTTTGTGGATTCCAAGTATTAATTACGTCAATGCGGGTCAATGTGACACTTCCCTGATCTGATAAAATATGTAACCATTGTACCTTCCTAACATTCTCTAAACAGAGGTTCTGTATAGGTAGGCAATGATATTCAAGGAATTATCTCTTAGGTTTGGCATATATGGTCTGAAGTTTGGAGCATAATGTATGCTAGCATGTATGACATACTATGTAATGTTTCCAAGTTCTATTGATGACTTTAACGCTACAATTTAGGTTGGTATCCTTCATTAACACATGATATATATTTCCACCAACATAATATCATCATGGCATATAATGCAAACTCATAATATAACACTAATCCCAGTGCGATACACGAATGCCAATGCAAACCTAATGCTTGAATTGTATAGGTTTTAACCCTATACAAAAATTACCTAAAAAAAATTCTTAAAAACAAAAAATAAACAATGGCGAGAGCATAAAAGATAAAACAAATATACATGCAGATTTTTCCCTGAATCCAAAAAATGAGCCTACCAGATTGATTTTTCATTATATTAATTTCAATGTTACAATACATATATATACATGCTGAAGCATCCATAAACCACAATCCATTAACGTTGGATTAGAGCATAACCATAGTTCCCTTAACTAGATCTACAAGATAACATGGGCAGAAAACCATCATGCCCAAAACCATGTGCAAACCACATGCACAAAAACATAGGTAGGTCCAGCCACCTAATATACTTCCAAAAAAAAATTTGGGGCGCTGCACCAGACCCCATAGAGGGGGGCTACCGCCCTTATCAAACCCCACAACAGAGGGGGTTGCCACCCCCCCATGACCCCCCGGCTTAATGAAGGCAGGACTAGCTACCCCTCCTCTAACCCCCTCAGCACAATGAAGGGAGGACTGACCACCCCTTGGCTTCTCGTGTGGGGCTAATCGTGGAAAGAATATAATACACACCCAACATTCTCCCACTTGTTGTTTTCTTCCCACAGGGGGCCACAGGAGATCTTAGTCATTTGTCCACCCGTGCAATGCCCATTGTTTCTCTACACCTAGAGTACTTCTCAGTGCTGATAGACTTTGTCAATACATTTGTAATATTCTTCAAAGTGTCCATCTTTAACATTAACACCTTTTTTCCCTCAACCATATCCCTCAAAAAGTGATATTGAACATCAATGTGCTTTGTCTTTGAATGATAAGTAGGGTTCTTTATTAAGAAAATTACACATTGGCTATCACAGTCTATCCTTATAGCTTTTTGTACTAACCCCATACTTGAACACAATCTCTGCAACAAAACTACTTCCTTTCTTGCATGAGTGGCTACCATGTATTCTACCTCTACAGTTGAAAGTGCCACTACAGACTGTCTCTTACTCATCTAACTGAATTCACCTCGAAATAGGTTAAACACATACCCACTTGTAGATCTTCTTTGATCCATATCTCCAACCCATTCTGCATCAACAAATCCATGAATGTGAAAAAATCTGTCCAATCCTAGTCTTCCTTGATAGCACATACCATAATCACTAGTGCCACACAAATACCTGAAAACCCACTTCACTGTTGTTCAATGCTCCTTCCTTGGTTTTGACATAAACCTGCTCAATACTCCCACTGCATGTGCAATGTTTGGTCTAATACATACCATTGCATACATTAGGCTACTGACTACACTTTATATGGAACACAGGACGTGTCCTCTTCCTCTTCTTGTGTCTTGGGACACTGTTCAGCATATAACTTTACACCTACATGAAAAAGAACCTTCACCGGTTTACTATCCTGCATATTAAACCTTTGTAGTATTGTCTCGACATACTTCCTTTGGTTTAACTAGATCTACTTCTTTGCCTAATCTCATTTAATTTCCATGCTCAAAATATAGTTTGCAGAACCAAGATATTTCATGTCAAATTTAGAGGACAATTGGGTCTTCAAATGATGGATAATTTCTTTTTTATTTCCAATCAACGACATATCATCCACATACAAGACCAAATAAATAACACAATTACCAATTAATTTAAAATACACATAGTGATATGATTTTCTTCTGGTGAAGCCAAGTCCTTGTATAAATGTATCAAATTTCTGATACCACATCCTTGGTGACTGTTTTAACCCGTATAGAGACCTTTTTAACCTACATACTTGTTCTTTCTTACCCTTCACTGCAAAACCTTCAGGTTTCTTCATCTATATCTCCTCTTCCAGATCCATGTGAAGAAACGATGTCTTCACATCCATCTATCCTGCCTCAAAATGAAAAGCTAGAGAAACAAATAGAAGTAATTTAATTGAAGTTACCTTGGGAACAAGAGAAAAAATATCACCAAAATCAGTTCCCAACACTTGGGAATAACCTTTCGCTACCAACCAATCTTTTTATTTCTCCACCTTGCCTTTTGCATTCATCTTCTTCTTAAACACCATTGTCTTCCAATGGATTTCTTTCCAACCGACAACTCCACTAGATCTCAAGCCTCATTTTTTTTCAAAGATGCCATTTCATCAATCATGTCCTCTTTCCAAAGTTTACCATCCTCTAAATCTACTACCTCCTTGACGGTTCTAGGATGAACATCAGTAATAGATAAAGAAAATCATGAACATAAAGCAAATGAACTTTACCTTTCTAGTTGCCTTCTTTCTTGAACTAATCTTCTCACAACTAGAGTTTGTGGCTCTTCATCTTCTAATTCCTTCTCTGCTGTAGGGTCTAATACTTCCTCCTTTAGCTCAAAATCTATCTTATGAGGTTCCTTTGGTAGGACTTCATGTTTAATAACATCTTTCACCTCTCTAAACACCACATCTTAGTTGTACACAACCTTCCTTGTTTCTTAGTTCCAAATATTATAGCCTTTTAAACTATCCTTATACCTAATAAAGATTCACCTTTCATATTTACTATCCAAC
The DNA here is from genome assembly GCA_000404065.3 of Pinus taeda. Classification (NCBI taxonomy): domain Eukaryota; kingdom Viridiplantae; phylum Streptophyta; class Pinopsida; order Pinales; family Pinaceae; genus Pinus; species Pinus taeda. The sequence continues at coordinate 128,483 of APFE030357189.1, read as the reverse complement.
TTGGTTCTTTTCTACTTTGGAACATATAAATATGCAACACAACCAAATACCCTAATATGTGAAAGAGAATATTTCTTACTAGTCCATACCTCTTGTGGATACCTATCCTCCAACAGTGATGAAGGTGATCTATTAACTAGGTAACATGCAGTCTCCACCACCTTTTCCCATAATTCTTGTCCTAACTCGCCACCATTGAGCATGCTTCTTTCCTTTTCCATTAATATCTTCTTCATTCTTTCTGCAACTCCATTTTGTTGAGCTGTGTATGGAGTAGTCTTCTGCCTTGCTATACCACACTTATTACAAAACTCTTCAAATTCCTTCTTGCAGAACTCTCCACCATTATCTGTCCTCAACACCTTTATCAAGTTCTTCTCTGTCTAGTTTTCCACCAGATCCTTAAATCCTTTAAACCTATCAAAGACTTAAGATTTATTCCTGAGGAAATATATCCATGTATTCCTTGAGAAGTCATCTATAAATGATATATAGTACACATACTTTCCCAGTGATGGAACTGACACAGGTCCAAATACATCACTGTGCACAAGCTATAATATCACTTTCACCCTCTTAGCACAAGAGGGGAAACTCACCCAATTTTTCTTCCCATATACACGATGTTCAAAAAAATCAAAATCCAGAGAGAACTTAGAAATACCTTCTACCATGCCATTACCATGAAGTGTTTGAAGGCCCTTCTCTCCAATATGTCTGAGCCTTTGGTGCCATAACATGGTTTTTTCTTCAGAGACTACTAGCTTTTTTTCTCCAATTTCAAGAACCACATAACTGTTGCACTCATCAATAAAATTACTACCTATAATCTTGTACAAAATTCCAATCCAAACTCCTCACATCAATACTAGTGCTCCCTAAACCACCTTGTAGGTATCTTTCTTGAACATTTTTTTTACACCTGCATCATCCATGTTTCTTACAGAAATCAGATTTCTGGCCAATGCAGGAATATGCAGAATACCCAAAAGTGTTATAATCCTTCCACTTTGCAGCTTCAACTTGATTTTTTCGCATTTGGCGATTCTAGCCTTCCTGTCATCACCTAAGAAGACATCACCACCATCATATTTCTCATGCTCACAGAACCACTCCCTCTGGGGAGTGAAGTGAAAGGATGCACCTGAGTCAATCAACCATGCCTCATTATCTACAGGTGTACTTGAAGAAGAAGCCAAGTACACATCCCCATATTCATCTGAGGTGGTTTTCACCTCTATAGAAGGAGCATCATCAAGTCCCTTTCCTTTCTCAGGAGCTTTAGATCTACAGTCCTTTTTGAAGTGCCCTTCCTTTCCACACTTCCAGCACACCTTTACAGGTTTTCCTAGAGATTTAGATCTCCCCCTAGATTTATATCTCCCACTCGAGGACTTATTTTTGTTTCTATTATAGGAATGTCCTTGTATAGACAATGCATCACCATTCTAGCCCTCCATATTTTTTCGTCTCATCTCCTCCCACAGTAAGGATGGGACTATTTCATTAAATTGTAAGGTAGTTGTATTGCTACCTATTGCAAAACCAGACTATCCCATGAATCTAGTAGAAATAACAACAAGTTGATGCAATTATATTCATCTTATATTTTAATATCAACAGATAACAAATGGCTTACCACAATATTAAAGGCATTCAAATGTTGTGTCACTGATTCTCCATCATTCATCCTTAGGTTATACAACTTTTTTCGTAGGAACAATTTATTCACTAGAGACATAGATTGGTACAAAGTCCCTAACTTGTCCCACAAATACTTCTTCATAGCTTCCCCCAATACATACAACAATACTGAATATGAGATACACAACTATATTTTCCTATTTTCTTTCCAATCCAATTTCTTCTAGTATTCATCAGACATTGTCGTTGGATTGGTACCCAGATCTACTGTGATCCATTGATATTTATCCACTAGTAGATCCTCCATCTTGAGTTTCCACAACTCGAAACTTTGACCATTATATTTCTTGATCTCTATCTTTCCACTGCTTGCCATCTTCTTTCACCACAAGAATTGATCCCACAGATCTCCCACGAAATAGGGTCTACTACAGGCCCAAGAAAAATCCCCTCAACAACAAATTCATCCCCTTGAAGCTGAAACAACTCTAATACCAAATGTAGGTTTTAACCCTATACAGAAATTACATGCAAAGAAATTCTTAAAAACAGAAAATAAACAATGGTGAGAGCATAGAGCATAAAACAAATATATGCAGAGATTTTCCCTTGGATCCCAAAACTGAGACTACCAGATTGATTTTTCATTATATTCCTTTCAATGTTACAATAAATGTATATACATGTCGAGGTATCCATAAACCCCAATCCATTGACCCTAGATTATAACATAACCGTAATTCCCTTGACCAGATCTACAATATACCATGGGTAGAAAACCATCATGCCCAAAACCATATGCAAAACCCATGCACAAAACCATAGGTAGGTCTGCTCACCTAATATAGGGTCCAAACAAATTTTTCCTGAGGCTCTTCCCCAAACTCCATAGAGGGGGGTCACTACCCCCCTCCAACCCCCCCAACAGGGGGGGCTACTTGATCCCCCTTTAACTGCCTGACTTCTCACATGGGGCTAGTCGTGGAAAGAAAATAACACACACCAAACATAAAAATAAAAATAAATACCACTGGTTGAGAATAATGTCAGGCATCTAGATGGAAAATAATGCATGTCACTATTCAAAATTCATTGATATCAAAGGGCCAACTAACTCAGATTTGTGTAACGTATGGTTATCATGGCGTAGATTGTTCTAGAATAAATTACAAGCCCACACTTAATGTAACACATATTTGTAATTGTTCCGGATTTACTAATTTTGCCGACTTTGCAACGCATTGAATATATCACCTCATCGATCATACTGATACTGCAGATAAACATCCAGGAAGGCTATCGAATATGAATTACCTACTCAATCAAATAAAGGAAGAACTTGCTATCATTATCGACATCAATGGTTATTAAGGGACAAGAGAGTAGATCTTCCACATTTCTCTCCATGTTGCTATTCCTTTCAACCAAAGTATTCAGGGGCACCATTTTCTCCTCCTTCGTCTCATCAACCCGATCCATTATAATGATATCAGCATTCACAATCTATGAATATATCAAGGATGCACAACGTGATATTGCTCCAAATACATATATGGGTTGTTATGGCCTTTTCTTTGTTGCACAGTAAAGTCTTGTCTACATTCATTTCATAGTTTTCATTTGCATTCATCATATCGTTTGAATGTAGCGTACTAACTTGTAGCAGCACCCTAGTCATCATTCATGGGGACCTCAAATCTGACAATGGGAGTAGGCAATAACTATGCATGTTTTACAGATTCTCATTGCTTTCATGCCTTTTCTTTCTTTCAATTTTGTACCAACACCTACCTTGGTATTGTCAACATTCAAATCAACTCCTTTTAGTTCTTTTCTACTAGTCTCGATGGTATTTATGCTATATATTTTAACTGAGAACCTTTTCTCCTTTTTTCAGAAATTCATTTTCAGTCAATTCCTTTTATTTATCATAGATTTGGTGAGGGCAGTGGTAAGAGGACTTTTGGTTGCATAGTTTGCACACAATTCTATAATCCTCCATGTACTCATTTACATGCTCCTCAAACTTATCATTTAAAGCTATTTCCAACTCCTTTGTCAACATAAGAAACTTTCATAAGTAATATCCCTCTTGCTCCAACACCATAGCATCAACATTGCTCATCTTTTCTCATTTCCATTTCTGTAGAGTTCTTAGTCATGAGTCATATAGGACAATTGATACACTGTGAATTTTTTATTTATTCATTTATTTATGTTTCTCAACATGATCTTGCATCTTTGCAAGTACCTCTTACTGTGTAGAGGGTAACATTACCGGTAGAAATTGCACTTCCCTTTCAGGATGACTTTATTCTTCATCTTCATTGCAAGGGTCTTAACAATGACTTCAACTTTCTCTGGTTTCTTTAGCCCTACTTATATTTTCAAATACCTTTTTTTTCATGTCTCCAATTAGTATTAATGGAATTGTTCTCCCCCTGAGATGGCATTTCTCAAACATTCAGTGGCTTCATCTTTTTCTTTCTTGAGCAGCTCCCCTAGAGATTAATCTAGGTCACTAGTTGTTCTTTATTCTTCCTCTTCCACACTTGACTAGACTTCTTTCTATTCTCTACATTTCCTTTAGATATAGTGTTTGTTCTGATTTGATTAACTTTTTTCATTCGTCTATAGTTATTTAGAGTATTTGTCAGTTTGTAGTATTTGGCTTTGTGTCCAAGATTGCTACATAGATAACACATTACTTGACCAAGATATGGTAGAAATGGTGTGTATAATATTGTGCTCTTGTTGCATATGATTTACTTTAAATGGCTATATGTCCAAATTCATTGCGCAAATAATAGTAACCATGGAAATTTTTTGTGTACCTAATGTATGGTTGTATTTTCTATTTTCTTACTTGAGGGAGCCTTATTGTTTTTTGCATCTTCTGTTGATTAAAATTGCTTTGCTTTCTCTTACATTTTGTTGCTACATGACCAAGTTCATGGCAAGAAAAACATTTGATGTCTTTCAAGGGTAGAAATAATCTCCTTTGAGATATTCTGAATTTGTTCAACTTATCTCTAGGAGGAAATGACCTATTTGCAAGATTCATTTTCTTTAACTCATTATTTGGCTATTGTTGTTGCCGCTTGATTTTGTTTGCTTCCTTTCTACTCACTCTTCTTGTACCTTCCTCTATGAATACCTTCAAGTTACTTTTTTTTTTTCTTATGAGCCCTTCATGGTTGCAATCTCCTCTCCTAGCTTCTTACACAACCTGTTCTTTTCATCTAACTATCTTCCAGCTAAAATAATCTCAGACTTTAATATTTCACACTGTAGGTATCTCTCCTTGAATTTATTACTCATCATCTCTTCTATTCTCCTTTCTTCTTCAATATGTGCCTTCAAACTGACAATTTTGTCCTTGTACTTATGCTCTCTCTCATCACATATTTGCACTAGTTTCTTCAGATCTTTGTTTTCATTCTTCAATGTTTTTTTCACTCAAGGTTATGTCAAGCTTGGATTGTTCTTAAACTATCTTTTCTTCATGGAAATAGGGTCCCTTCATACTAGCAAAGACCTCATTTGACTGAACCCTTTCTTTTTGACATGTATTTTTCTTTTTCCTATTTCTCTTTTCTTTTTCTGTACTAGTCTCTCCTTCATGAATAAGATGCACTCTATCCCATATTTATTTTGCAGATGTTAAATCTATTAGTTTATCAAGATCCTTATTATGAAGATTGTTAAACATAACACATTTTTCCTTATTCCACTATTTTTCTTGCATAGAGGGGGAGTCTTTACAATAACCATCACATACAAGTTTCCATACACCAGGTCCATAAGCTATCAGTTGATATTTTACCTTATATATCCATTCATGAAAGTTTGTCGCACTCAACATAGGTACACTTCGATATTCCATGACTCAACCAGGCCTACCTTCAAGCTGTTAGGCTTATACAGAAGGAACCTTCTCTAATACCAATTGATGAAAGCTTGACCAAACTGATAGGGGGGTGAATCATTTTAGTATATTAATGGACATTACAATTCTTTTCATCAAACTTATTAATTGAAACATTACATGAGAAACTTAACAATTAATGGCCAACATATTGAATATGTGAACAACAAGTAATAGGAAAACCAAAACATCATATCAACACATAATAACAACACATATTGACACTAAACATATGTGGAAACCCATAAAAGGAGAAAACCACAATTTTATTATTGTTGTGATACAAAGGCAAGCTCCTACTCCTTATTACATCTAATTTTCGGTAGGCTTCAACCTACATGAGGCCACTACCTCAACTTTCTGCGAGTTGCAACTTGCAAGGAAGCTCCAACTCCCATATGTTTATTGTAGGCTACAACCCACAAGAGGATCCTACCTCAACGAGATCCAACCTGATGTTTATATAGCCACTACTTGAAAGGAGACTACAATCCCATGATGCAAACAAGGAATAAAAAAGTGTTGGTTTACCTGGTCATAAATTCTGCATATCTCTATCTTCATTTTTGACTCTTCTTCCCTTCAAATATGCTTCACATTAGCTTCATATGTTCTAGGTAACTAATGCATAATACCTCAATCATCTCTCAGACATTCTCCCATTCTCTAACCATATAGCCTTACAAACTCACACATTTTTATAAGCAAATATTCATGGTTGTTGGTATTCCACATAATAATATGAAGTGAACCAGCTTGTCTCCTTCCATTTCACTCATTCCTTTCTAAAATCCTCATATTTTGAATATTAGAACAAAAAAATAAATTCTCCACCTAATTTAATTATTAAATTCTTCAACATCATGCCAACATCATGCAATATTATAGGAATAACATATGACTATATAATTGAGCATTCATTCATCATGATCAACAACAACATTTTCCATTAATGCATCACAATAATCTCTACAACATCTTTGCCTTTGCCTTGGACTTGCATCAAAAAATTTTCATGTCATTGTCTCAGCAACCTTTCCTTTGTTGTCATGGAGTCTTACCTTGCACTTACTGTCATGGAGTCTTACCTTGCATTTGCTGTCATGGAGTCTTGCCTTTCCTTGCATGACAACACTTCAACATCACAACATATTCTTCAACATAGAAATCTTTGCAAAATTCTTGTTGGGTTGTGTTATATTCTTTCCACAACTAACCTACGTAGTTAACTGGGGGGTAAGAGGGGGGGTGGAGCCCCCGCTTTGTTGCACCAATTGTGCAGCCGGGGGGGGACATCCCCCCCTATTCGAGGGGTTTGAGGGGGTGGGTAGCCCCCCTCTACAGGGTCCTGAGCAGCACCTTGGGAATTTTTTTTTGGACCCTATATTAGGTTGAGCGGACCTACCTATGGTTTTGTGCATGGTTTTCACTCATGGTTTTGGACGTGATGGTTTTCGGTCCATGGTTTTGGACGTGATAGTTTTCGGTCCAGGGTATTGGATGCTTCGTCATGTATAAATATGTATTGTAACATTGAAAGGAACATAATGAAAAATCAATCTGATAGTCCTAGTTTTGGGATCCAGGGGGAAATCTCTGTGTATATGTGTTTGTGTGTTATGCTCTCACATTGTTTATTTTCTATGTTTTAGAATTCATATACAGGTAATTTCTGTACGGGATTAAAACCTACATTTGGTATCAGAGCTATTTTGGCTTCAAGGGGACACCTTTGTTGTTGAGGGGTTTCACTCGGGCCTGTGGTAGACCCTATTCAATGGGAGATCTATGAGGTCGGTTCTAGTGGTGAAAGAAGATGGCGAGAAGTGGAAAGATAGAGATCAAGAAATTTAATGGTCATAGTTTTGAGTTGTGGAAACTCAAGATGGAGGATTTGTTGGTGGATAAAGATTAGTGGATCGCGGTAGATTCGAGTACTAAACCAACGGGATTGTCCAATGAAGAATGGAAGAAGTTGGATTGGAAGGCAAAGAGCGCAATACGATTGTGTGTCTTAGATTTAGTATTGCTAAATTTATCAGGGGAAGCTAAAACGAAGGCTTTGTGGGACAATTTAGGGACTTTGTACCAATCTAAGTCTCTGGTGAATAAACTATTCTTGCAGAAAAAGCTGTATAACTTGAGGATGAAAGATGGAGACTCTGTGATAGAGCATCTGAACGCATTTAATACTATGGTAAATCAGTTATTATCTATTGATATTAAAATTTTAGATGAAGATAAGTGCATCAGTTTGTTGTGTTCTCTACCAGATTTGTGGGATAGTCTGTTATTACAATAGGTAGCAATGTAACTACCTTGCAGTTTGATGAAATAGTCTTATCCTTGGTGACAGAGGAGATGAGATGGAAAAATATGGAGAGCCAGAATGGTGATGCCTTGTCTGTACGAGCATGATCCTAGAACATAAACAAAAATAAGTGATCGAGTGGGAGATCTAAATCTAGAGGGAGACCTAAATCTCCAGGAAAACCTATAAAGGTGGTGTGCTGGAAATGCGGAAAGGAAGGGCACTACAAAAGGGACTGTAAATCTAAAGCTCCTGATAAAGGAAAGGGATCTGATGATGCTCCTTCTACAAAGGTGAAAACCACCTCTCATGAAGGTGGGGATGTGTACCTAGCTTCTTCAAGTACACATGTAGATCATGAGGCATGGTTGATTGACTCAGGTGCATCCTTTCACTTCACTCCCCATAGAGAGTGGTTCTGCAAGTATCAGAAATATGATGGCGGTGATGTCTTCTTGGGGGATGACAAGAAGGCTAGAATCTTTGGTCGTGGAAAAGTAAAGTTGAATTTGCAAGGTGGAAGGGTTAGAACACTTCTGGGTGTTCTGCATATTCCTGCATTGGCTAGAAATATGACTTCCGTAAGCAAGATGGATGATGCAGGTGTAAAAATAGTGTTCGAGAAGGATACCTGCAAGATGGTTCAGGGATCACTGGTATTGATGCAGGGAGTTCGGACTGGAACTTTGTACAAGCTGCAAGGTAGCACTGTTGTTGATGGGTGAAACAGTTTTGTGGTTCCTGAAAGTGGAGTAGAAAATCTAGTGGTCTCTAGAGAGAAGACCATGTTGTGGCAACAAAGGCTTGGACATATTGGAGAGAAGGGCCTTTGTTTACTTCATGGTAAAGGTATGGTAGAAAGTATGAGTAATAGCTCTCTGGATTTTTATTTTTGTGAAAATTGTGTATATGGGAAGCAGAATCGGGTGAGTTTCTGCTCTGGTGGTAAGAGGGCAAAACATATATTAGAACTTTTGCATAGTGATGTGTTTGGACTTGTGAATGTTCCATCACTGGGTAAGTCTGTGTACTATGTATCATTTATAGATGACTTGTCAAGGAATACATGGATATATTTCCTTAAGAAGAAATCTGAAGTCTTTGAAATGTTTAAAGAATTTAAGGCTCTGGTGGAAAACCAGATAGAGAAGAAGATAAAGGTTTTGAGGACAAATAATGGTGTAGAGTTTTGCAGTAAGGAATTTGAAGAATTCTGTAAGAAGTGTGGTATAGCACGACAGAAGACTACTCCGTATACACCTGAGAAAAATGGAATTGTAGAAAGAATGAACAAGACATTGATGGAAAGGGAAAGAAGCATTCTCAGTGGTGCCGGGTTAGGACAAGAATTCTGGGCAGAGGCTGTGGAGATAGCATGTTACCTGGTCAACAGATCACCTTCATCAACGTTGCAGGATAAGACTCCACAAGAGGTATGGACTGGTAAGAAACCCTCTCTTTCACATTTGAGGGTATTTGGATGTGATGCATATGTACATGTTCCAAAGGAGAAAAGAACCAAGTTAGATAGTAAATCTGAAAAGTGCATCTTTATTGGGTATAAGGATGGTTTAAAGGGTTATAAGCTTTGGAACCCAGTAACAAGGAAGGTTGTGTACAGTCGAGATGTGGTGTTCAGAGAGGTGAAAGATGTTATTAAACATGAAGTCCAACCAAAGGAACCTGTGAAGATAGAGTTTGAGCTAAAGGAGGAAGAATCAGACTCTACAGCAGAGGATAAATCAAAAGATGAAGAGCCACAAACTCCGGGTGTGAGAAGATCAGTTCGAGAAAGAAGGCAACTAGAAAGGTATAGTTCATCTGCTTTCTGTTCAAACTTTGCTTTGTCTGTTACTGATGATGATCCCAGAACTGTGAAGGAAGAAGTGGATTCAGAGGATGGAAAACTTTGGAAAGAGGCCATGGTTGATGAAATGGCATCTTTTCACAAAAATGAGGCTTGGGATCTGGTGGAGTTGCCGACCGGAAGGAAACCCATTGGCAGCAAATGGGTGTTCAAGAAGTAGATAAATGCAGAAGGAAAGGAGGAGAAATACAAAGCTCAGTTGGTAGAAAAAGGTTATTCCTAGGTGTTGGGAATTGATTTTGGTGATATTTTTTCTCCTATTCCCAAGGTAGCTTTTATTAGATTACTTTTATCTGTTGGTACTGCTTTTGATTTTGAGGTAGAATAGATGGATGTGAAGACACCATTTCTTCATGGGGATCTGGAAGAGGATATCTACATGAAGCAACTTGAAGGATTTCCAGTGAAGGGTAAGAAAAAACTGGCATGAAAGTTAAAGAAGTCTTTGTATGGGTTAAAACAGTCACCAAGGATGTGGTATTAGAAATTTGATACATTTATACGGGGACTTGGCTTCACGAGAAGAAAAGCCGATCACTATGTGTATTTTAAATTAATTGGTGGTCATGTTATTTATCTGGTCTTGTATGTGGATGATATGTTGCTGGTTGGAATGACAAAGAAATTATCCAAGATTTGAAGACCCAATTGTCTTCCAAATTCGGAATGAAATATCTTGGTGCTGCAAACTATATTTTTGGCATGGAAATTAAAAGAGATCAGGCAAGGAGGAAGCTCTGGTTAAACCAAAGGAAGTATGTCGAGACAACATTGCAAAGTTTTAATATGTAGGATAGTAAACCAGTGAAGGTTCCTATTCCTGTAGGTGTAAAGTTATCTTTCGAACAGTGTCCCAAGACACAAGAAGAGGAAGAGGACATGTCCCATGTTCCATACGAAAGTGTAGTCGGTAGTCTGATGTATGCGATGATCTGTACTAGACTATACATTGCACATGCAGTGGGAGTATTGAGCAGGTTTATGTCAAAACTAGGGAAGGAGCATTGGAAAACAGTGAAGCAGTTTTAGGTATTTGTGTGGCACTAGTGATTATGGTTTGTGCTACCAAGGAAGACCAGGATTGGACAGAGTTTTGGATATTCATGGATTTGTTGATGTAGATTGGGTTGGAGATCTGGATCAAAGAAGATCTACAAGTGGGTATGTGTTTAACCTATTTGGAGGTGCAGTTAGTTGGATGAATAAGAAAAAATATGTAGTGGCACTATCAACTACAGAGGCAGAATACATGGCAGCCACTCATGAAAGTAAGGAAGTAGTTTGGTTGTAGAGATTGTGTTCAAGGATGGGGTTAGTGCAGGTAGCTATAAGGATAGACTGTGATAGCCAAAGTGCAATTTTATTGGCAAAGAACCCTTCTTACCATTCCAAGACAAAGAACATTAATGTTCAGTATCACTTTGTGAGGGATATGATAGAAGACAAAAAGGTGTTGCTGGTAAAGGTGGACACTTTGAAGAATACTACAGATGCATTTACAAAATCTGTGAGCTCTAAGAAGTTCTATTGGTGTAGAGAAACAATGGATGTTGTAGGGCTGGATAAATGAGTAAGCTCTCCTATGGTCCCCTGTGGAAAGAAAACAACAAGTGGGAGAATGTTGGGTTGTGTTATATTCTTTCCATGAGTACCCTACATAGTTAACTTGGGGATTAGAGGGGGGGTGAATCCCCCCCTTCATTGTGTCGATTGTGCAGTGAGGGAGTCACAGTGGGGGCGGTAGCCCCCCCTATTTGAGGTGTTTGAGGGGGGCAGGTAGCCCCCCTCTATGGGGTTCAGGGCAGCACCCCGGGAAAAACTTTTTGGACACTATATTAGGTTGGGCAGACCTACCTATGGTTTTGTACATGGTTTTCGTAGATGGTTTTGGATGCAATGGTTTTTGGTCCATGGTTTTGGATGCGATGGTTTTCGGTATATGGTTTTGGACGTGATGGTTTTCGTTCCATGGTATTGGATGCTTCAGCATGTATAAATATGTATTGTAACATTGAATGGAATAGAATGAAAAAACAATCTAGTAATCTTGCTTTTGGGATCCAGGGGAAATGTCTGTGTATATGTGTTTTATGTGTTATGCTCTCACATTATTTATTTTCTGTGTTTTAGAATTCATATGCAGGTAATTTTTGTACGGGGTTAAACCCTACAATTCTTTATTACATATATTTTACTTTTCCATAGCCTTACATCACAAAAATGCCTAGTTTTTGCTGCTTTGTTCAACTTTTCTCAAATTTTTCTTCTCCTTTGCCTTTGTTGCACATTTTCTGCTCCTTTATGTTTGTTTCACTTTTGCTGCTTCTTTGTCTTTGCTTCCCTTGTGCTGCTCCTTTTCATTTATTGCACTTTTCTTTATTGTTTGTCTTTGCTTCCGTTGTGCTGCTCATGTGCCATCAATGACAATAATGGGAACAAAAGTTCAATAAGCTAAAGAATGGATGGAAGTTTAACACCCTTACTGAACCCCTCGATTGCAAATAACATGTACATGAGAAACGTAGACTAGTGAATGGGGATCTCTTTTTTGTTCAATGTGCTTGTGTGTATGTGCTTTTTTATGTTTGGGACCAATATTCCCTTGTGCATATGTTGTGTACATTTTTTAAGGATTGTTATGTGGAATTTTGCATCTACGGTTAAACACAACTTCCCTAAGTCGGTAGCTACACTTAGAACAATAGAATTAAATAGTTTAACCTTTTCCTATAGAAGATAAATAAGGCAAGGGACCTACTTGTTATCTTTCGCTTCCCTTTGTCTCCTTTGAATAGCTTCCTTCGCTCGTTCTCAAACTGAACCCGCTCGATCAGTAATTGCAATCATAAACAGAGGACAAAAACCAATCAAAGCAAGAGATATATCTACTATAAGAAAATGGAATCGAAAGAATTTACACATATAATCATCATACATAAAGACAAGAATATCGGAAAAGGTGTAAACAACTTTATTAAGTAGAAGGAAGAGTTACAACCAAAGAAGTCTGATCCCATGTCACTCATTAGCTTGAGTTCCATCCTTCATCACACCAAAAGCATAAAACTTCGACAACATAACAATACTTGCTTATAATCTCAAACCTCAAACCAATAGTATCTCCTTACAATTATTCAAAGTACAACCTCTAATCGCTATGATGAGTGCTCAATGTATAGGGAAATGGAGGTGGTTTTGTCAAAAATTGGGTATTGAATGGCTTTCCAATTTGGGAGTTAGTTCCCATGGAGGAAGGGATGAGAGGATAGGAGATTATTTGATTCATTCCCTATCCAATTTCAAGCTCATAGGAGAGGATAAGAGGTGGGAATCTTCTAGAATGGTCTAGAAGGTAGGAGTATTCCTACAACCCTATGAAGCTTTCACTCAATCTCACCTAGTGGAGGTCAAAGTGGGTCTAGGTTCTTTATAGAGTAGGCTTGAATGGGCCTAAGTGCTTTGTACCGCATTTACCCCTGACAAAGGATGCGCTAGTCCCTCAAGGAGTCATTTCAGGATGTCTTCAGGCCAAGAAACTCTCAGGAAAGATGGCTTTCAACGTGATGACTTGTCTAGGGCATGTAGCAACTGAATTAGGGTTTGATGAGCCCTAATAGTACTGATTTGAATGTTAGGAGTGATGTGCCCAAATAGACCTATAACAACTACCCCCTAAAGCATGAAGTCGAAAATGATAATGTCGAGTGACATGCTTTATGATGTGATGAGGAGGTTCTGAAGCGGATGGTGACCTGCATCAATTACAATACATAATATCATGATATTTTGGATTTTTCATGAATTGCTGAGGGAAGGCATACCCATGCTCAACATATAAATTTTTCATTACATGTACATAAATCAGATAGTTGTCTACAGATATAAACCCATGATAGGAGGACCATCTATGTAAAGTCATCATACAGATGATTTAGTAATCTCTTGCAATCGCAACCTGGATGGATGAAACTAGATTTGGCGTCTTCTATCTCGTTCAATTGTTTGCTTGAGTATGATTCTAACCATGTGAATATGGGATCTGGATTCGAACATGGGAAGACACCGTCTGATTACTAGCCAATTAAGTAAGTTGTTAACAGATGCGAGAGAAATCACTGATAATGATAATGATCCTCAAGGTACTGCAGTACAATTCTGCATGGTGTGAATGGATGTTTTGGTGTTGAACACCATACAAAGTCTTTCAGTTGAAGGCCAGTGATGTCAACGTATCGCTGGAAGCGAGAAACTTGCCATTGATGTATACAAGCCTCAAGGTACTAGAAGGGTGTTTCTAAGTCAACTTCTTGGATAATGTGTTGACGTCGACAAGAAGCGACTCATCACAGGAGGGCCTTGGTGTATTCCACATCAATGACACGAAACGAGTGTAGTGATTTTTGGAGACAGAATATGACTGACGACACAAGGTTTAGGAATGGAAATCATGAAAATGAAGGTTTATGAGTATTACAAAGGATGAATTTAACTGAGTGACTTCTCTTGAACATGTCATCGACACTGAATGAATTGGCAACATTGACCCAAAACCAAAGTGATGGATGGTGTGATAGACCATAGGTATGATAACAATCAAGTAGATAACCCAACCCAAATAGTCATAGAGATGAAGTGAAAGTGTCATGTTCAAGAGTGACTTGCTACCATAAAGTGATTTATCCCTTTTCTATTTTCCCCAGTCATTACTGACCAGTACCTCTTTATATTTTAACAAGCTTGAGGAGGATAACATATGCTTGTAGTATAATTCCACCCTTCGGGTGAATCCATCACTATGTGATGTTTTAACGAGTCTAGTGAATATGAAACTTGGTCTTGACATGATGTACAAGTTTGTCTCTATTTGATGTTTTACCGAGTTTAATGACAATGAGAACTTGGTCCTTTTCATGTTTAGAGAGTTCGAAAAGGGACAAAAAGAAAACTCCACAAGTTCTTTTTCATAAGTTTGTCTCTCAAGTCCAAAAAAGTGTAAAATAATATAAGAGAGAACCTATTGACCATGTTCGATCAACGTATTCCTTTTTCATAAATAATCTATCTCAGTCCAGAAAAGGGTTAAACTTATACTAAGTAGATGTCATTTCCAATCCAATAACGAGCTAAAAAGGACAAGCGCTCGACAATATTTTCATGTTTCAAGAGTCTGAAAAGAGCTTAAAGAGGAGTCCACTTAGAGGAACGAGTGGTGTCTAGGATTGCAATAAGTTCCAGTGATGTTGGAACTTCTCAAAACATGTTGATTTATGTGAAGAGGCTGGCTAATAAGACTACTCATTGCAACTATTCCTCAAAAAGGTTAAAACAACCAAGTGAAAGCATATGATCAGACAAGCAGATAGTGACGATGGAAGGATAAAAACTAAGGCTCATCTAACAGAAGAGGTTGATAGAATGGCAATCACGAGGGTGAAAATGGAGATGGGTTCATTTTTACACAAGCTTGAACCATAGGGAACTATGCTTGGATTCAATTTCATGTTTACACAGGCTTGAAATGAAAAACTATGCTTGGATTCAGTTTCATGTTTACACAAGCTTGAAACGAAAAACTATTGAGATTGGTTTACATGCCCCCAGCATGACGACTCGATTCTAGGTGTATTACCACCAAGCTTCATTGCATTCTCCTAAGTAGAATACTTGTGGCTATATGGTGGATGGAATGGAGGTTCATTTTCAAGATCAAGTGAAAGACTCAACTGGGATTTTACAAGATCTAATCAAAGACTTGAATTGGAACTTTGCTCTAGGTGACCTTGTTCCATTTTTTAATGAGCTTGACACAACACAAGGAACTCTGCTCAAATTCCTTGTTTCATTTTTTAACGAGCTTGACACAAGACAAGGAATTATGCTCTAGGACCTATTTCATTCTTTAATGAGGTTTACATAGTAAAAGAACTATCCTCATATTCCTTGTTTCATTTTTTAACGAGCTTGACACAAGACAAGGAACTATGCTCATGCTTCCTTGTTTCATTTTTTAACGAGCTTTACATAAGACAAGGAACTCTGCTCATGGGACCTGTTTCATTTTTTAATGAGGTTGATATAGTAAAGGAACTATCCTCATATTCCTTGTTTCATTTTTTAATGAGCTTGACACAAGACAAGGAACTATGCTCATGGGACTTGTTTCATTTTCTAATGAATTTGACACAGTAAAAGAACTATCCTCATATTCCTTGTTTCATTTTTTAACGAGCTTGATGCAAGACAAGGAACTATGCTCATATTCCTTGTTTCATTTTTTAACGAGCTTAACAAAAGATAAGAAACTCTGCTCTGGAACTTGTTTCATTTTTTAATGAGGTTGACATAGTAAAGAACTATCCTCATATTCCTTGTTTCATTTTTTAATGAGCTTGACATATGACAAGGAACTCTGCTTTGGAACCTGTTTCACTTTTTAATGAGGTTGACACAGTAAAAGAACTATCCTCATATTTTTTGTTTCATTTTTTAATGAGCTCGACAAAATACAAGGAACTCTGATCATATTCTTTGATCATGACCCATAAGAGGTCGTGATTTCCAAGAGGTTCTCATCAGATGGAAGAACAATGCTCTAGAATGGATTCATAGCAAGGAATCCATTAGAGAGCTCTGGTTCCAACGCCCCCAGTACATAATGCACAACATCACGGAATTGATCATTCGTTGATGTAGGGATGGAATGGGTTGCCACATAATTAACCTGTGGCGGGGAAGATACCATTGGGACAAAAGGACATTTTAGGGAAGATGGTTGACTGGAAGCCATATTTGGACCAGGAAATGAAAGTTGGTCAATGGTGACAATTCTGTGTTCATGCAGGAAACACATCACTCAAAAGAGTGTTGAAACAATAGCTCCCATGTCATAAACATAGTCGCGCCCAAGAAGTAAATTTTAATCTAAAGGTCCTGGGACTACCATCACATTGAGATAAACAATTTTTCCTCCCAAAGTAATAGGCAACTAAAGAAGGATTGCTAATGGTTGTTTGGTTCCTCTGTTAAAAGCCAACAGATTCTGGGTAAAAGGCACAAGTGGCGGCGAACCGAGCGCTTGCCAAGTAGTGGAGGAAAGGATACTCATAGATGCACCTTCACCTATAATAGTTCTAGGTACAACCATATTACAAACTTGTACTATGATCTAGAAAGGCACATAAGAAGGAAGATGACATCCTGATAGTCGATTCCAATCAAAGGAAGTGGCCATACTACTTTGAGGGAGTACCGTATAAATGGGAGAATCATCCCCTTGAGTTATGAGAAATGGAGGATTTTCCTCCTGTCTTGATGGAATAAGAGGGTTTCCCCCAAGCTCGTTGGAATATGAAGAAACGAAAAGAACCTGAGTGGTATCATACTCACTCTCTACGAGAAAAGTACGATTAACTGAAGGTGAAAATCGAGTCAACTGTTTCCTCGACCTATGATGGGTCAGGTATAGACCCATGTGATTCACATTTAGAGAGAGTGGGTTTGACCGACTGTTGATTTGGGTTAGTCACTTTATCAACTAGTGAAGGATTAAGGGATACTCTCCTGTAACCAGATGAAAGTCGCTACGGAGAAGTAGGATGGTTATCCAACACTTTTTTTGGCTTCATCTAGATAGGGACAAAGGTGAATGGGGTGATTCCCTTAACATAACCTACATGGAAACTTAACTTTACCCTTCTTTCCATGAACTTTACTACCACTAGTTGATGGTGTGTCACTAGCATGATCTCCAGCAGTCGATGACACAGGATGGTGTGAATGAGAATACCATTCTTCTAAGATCTGAGGAATATCAGGACAATTTTGAAGAAGATGGTCTCCCGTACAAAGTTTTCATGGATATTGAACTTTGTGAGGCTTATCAGATGGTTTATTATTAGAAGTTGCATTCAAATCAATGGTTGCTTGGTTGCCCCCCTGGCTGAATTTTCTTCTTCTTCTTCTTCTTCCCTTTCTTCTTCTTCTTAGCCACCTGGTTACTAGTGCCAGTACTTTCATCAAGCAAAGAGGAAGAAGGGGAGGAAGAAACAACCGACAAAGAAGCCAAAGGGTAAACTTTAGGATCAAATGGAGGTTGATATTGTCTAGTTGTAGGAATATTCACTTACAGGGCCAAGGAGGTTGAGAACAACCATACTGGAAAACCAATGGTAAGTCCTAGAAGGGACAATGTAGCCATATAAGGAGCACCAATATTTCTGAAAGGAGGAAAAGGACTAGGATTCCCCTAAAAAAGAATTCCTTGATTGATGGATTCTAGAGTTGTTTCCATATGTCTCAACCTAAGATCAACTAAGGAGTGAGCATGGAGGATGTAATCGGTCAATTAATTTTATTTTAATCTTATTAACATAACAAAACAAAAGAGGGATAATCTAAGCAAAAGGATTACCAAGCAACTGTGAACTGCAGAATACCTCCCGATGAACTGAGAAGTACAGGCAGGCAATCTCCCCGAATGCTATGTTTGGTGTATCATAGCATACAAGGCGGCTGACTCGATTACCTAAGGATGGATAACAACCTAATGCATTCCTTGCATATATACCTGAAGGTACATGGAGGCCCAATCCATGTTAGTGTTGTCTAATGTGAAACCGCATAGTTAGAGCATTCCTTTATACTTTACATACTGTAACACCACCATATATACCCGAAGATACATCGACGAGCTATGATATACTTACGTACGTGGAATGTGGTATCACACTTGGAATGTATCGCAGACAAGTTAGAGACAACTGTTATGTTTTACGATGCTAGAACACATCTCTAGCTTAGACCGCTAAATGTTATGCATTATGTTACAATGATCCATTAGGTTAATTGAGATAACTTTTAAGTTGATATTATTAATACTTTTCCTTTCAAGGTTCACCATGCGATGTATGTTTGCAATTCCTAGAATGAAACTAACATGAGAAACATTCTTTCATTCAATTAACAATGAAAATCATAGCTAGTAAGGGATAGAGCAATCAGAGCTTTGACAAAGAGAAAAGAGCACACCTAATGCAATTCCCCTAGCTATTCCTATCAAGCATTCACAAACTACAATATGCACGATGCAATCTTTTCTTTTTAGTCCCTTAATGTTTGGATGAAGAAAAAAAGAACTATATGCACATACAATAAATCAATACTTTTTGTAAGAAATGAAGACTTTATGACAATTTCCTTTTCAAAGAAATGAAGACTTTATGACACTTCCTTTTCAGAAAAGACTAATCTACTATAAGCTAACTTTGATAATGAATTGATAATGATAAAGAAATCTCTCAAGAAACATTAAACAACCAAGGTCAAAGTAGGGCTAGCAGAAGAGATATAAGTTTATTTTAGAACCATAGAAACATTAATCTTTAAAGAAGAAACTTCAAAAGCAAAATTGGAAAAATCCAAGCCAAATATGGGTTTTTAAGCTTAAGGAGGATCAACGCAACCCTGAATGGGAGACAGTGTGCTTTAGATCATTGTCATCAAGCAAAGGGTGCTCTGCAGCACACTGTGTCCTGGCCAAGCCTGCACTGGTGCTAGAGAGGCCATTCAAGGAACATTCAAGCATAATTTTTGACCAAAAAGCACTTCAGAATGGTTGAAAAAAGATCAATGGAAGCAAGTAAAGTCTACTAGGGTGTACTAGGATGAGGATAAACTACCCAGAACAATGAAGGTCCCTAGTGGAGTTGCCAATTTGTTATGTGGAATTTTTCATCTATGGATAAACACAACTTCCCTAAGTGGGTAGCTACACTTAGAACAACAGAATTGAAGAGTTTAAACTTTTCCTATAGAAGATAAATAAGATAAGGGACCTACTTGTTATCTTTCACTTCCCTTTGTCTCCTTTGAATAGCTCCCATCGCTCCTTCTCGAACTGAATCCGCTCGATCAGTACCTACAATCATAAACAAAGGATAGAAACCAATCAAAGCAAGAAATCTATCTATTATAAGAAAATGGAATCAAAAGAATTTACACATATAATCATCATACATAAATACAAGAATATGGGAAAAGGTGTAAACAACATTATTAAGTAGAAGGAAGAGTTACAACCAAATAAGTCTAATCCCATGTCATGCATCCAGCTTGAGTTCCATCCTTCATCACACCAAAAGCAAAACACTCCGGCAACATAACAATACTTGCTTATAATCTCAAACCTCAAACCAATAGTATCTCCTTACAATTATTCAAAGTCTAGCCCCTGATCACTATGATGAGTGCTCAATTTTATAGGGAAATAGAGGTGGTTTTTTCATAAATTGGGTATTCAATGGATTTCCAATTTGGGAGTTAGTTTCCATGGAGGAAGGGATGAGAGGATAGGATTTTATTTGATTCATTCTGTATCCAATTTCGAGCTCATATGAGAGGATAAGAGGTGGGAATCTTCTAATATGGTCTAGAATGTAGGAATATTCCCAGAACCCTATGAATATTTCTTTCAATCTTGCCTAGCGAAGATCAAAGTGGGCCTAGGTGCTCTGCAGAGTAGGCTTGAATGGGCCTAAGTTGTCTACAGTGCATTTACCCCTGACCAAGGATGTGCTGGTCCCTCAAGGAGTCATTTCAGGATGTCTTCAAGCTAGGAAACTCTCAGGAATGATGGCATTCAATGTGATGACTTGTCTAGGGAATGTAGCAACTAAATTAGGGTTTAATTAGCCCTAATAGTACTGATCTAAATGTTGGGAGTGATGTGCCCAAATAGACCAGGAACAAGGATAGAAAGACTAGTGTTGTAAATATGATATCTCATGAATGTTAAGAAATACATTATAGTTGTAGAATGAGTCAAACAAAAAGAATACAGGGGGCTAACTTTCCATGTGAATAAAAAAGGGCTAATATGATTTAATATTCATTAAAGTTCACATTTTTTTAACAAGATTCCATTAAGTGACTTTATGGAATTTTAAGTCTCAGTGGAAAGAGATGCACATAAAAGGAAAGATGTTAGAACTATGAGGTAATTAGTAAGAGATGGAGAACACCCAGGATGGAAATAGGACAATTTTGAGCCAATTTTATCTACAAATCCCTATACAAATGAGTTAGACACCTTAGAGGTAGTAGTACATCTTTAGGGACTGCAAGTGTAGAGAAGGGTGTGCACTAATTGGGTGTCGAACGATGGGGGATGTGAGCTTGGAGGCTATTAGGTTTTGATATGAGGTCTTGGAGGCTACATGGATACCATAGAGGGAAGAAAGAACCCTTGGAACCACATTAATATGAGAACATACCTTTTCGGCTGAGTTATTGACCCAGGAGGTATGACACGTGTCGAGGGATTGCAAGTGTAGAGAAGGAGGTGCACTACTTGGGTGTGGGATAGTGGGGGATGTGAACTAGGAGGTTGGAGGTTGTTGGGGTATCATACTTTGACTAATTGGTTTATGGTATTGGACATGTACCTAGATTTGGGTGATATATTGACCCATGGAGTCGAAGCCCCATCTTAGGAGTGATTCATTGTTGATAGAAAATGAACAACATGGTATATAGATGGGAGGAACCCTTGATACTTACAACCAGTTGGTAGTTTTTAAAAAATAAATGTTAACATTAATATTTATTTGAATTATTCTATAATTAATTATGTATCTTTCCTATGATGTGTGTGAATTATAAACTGTTGTGTGTGAAGTATAAATTAAACAATATTATTTTGTAATTATGTGCTTTGTATATGAGCAATTACATTCACAATGCATTTAGACATGCATAACACTCATACATAAAGTAAATTGAAAGGGAATGTCCCAAGATATAAGGTCACAATGGTAGCATGCATAGAGATAATCCTTACCTATATGATGGAGGCATTATTATAATTGAAATGTATGAAAAATCATCAAAATCCCATGTTACAAAAGGGTCATTAGGTATGGGTATACCCCAATAGGTGGCTATAATACACCAATAAGTGACTAGCAGGAGGCGAGGGACATTACATGAAGTGTTTGATAATGAATGGATCTTATTATTATAATGGAGTCAATAATCACCATGAGTTTTCACACTTGTATTTTTTTTACAATAATGAGCCCTTAGAATGTAGCTAAAGCTTTACTTTTTTAATGTGCATCTATAATTTATAACCCTAAGGGAAGAAAATATTTCGAATATGCTTGAGTAGTTGGTACTCCCTACTCACCCCTTTACGCATTAATATTATTGACAACAAGACACAACATTTGACAAACAAGACCCAACATGAGGATAAAATAATTGTAGGTGGGGGACTTTTAATTAAATGATTACGACCTTCCTTTCACTTAGGTATAAGTATTCTCACCATGTATCAACCATTTGGTTCAACATTATATGTTCAAATATTATATATTATTTTTATTTATCCTTGATATTATTTTCTATTCATTAAGAAAGTATATTAATTAATCTTTTTCTAGTTACTTTAGAATTACTTGAATTATCTTATGTCATTAGGAAGTAGATTTTAACTCTTCTTTAGGTCATTTTTCATAAGTGGAAGCATGCTTAGATATCTGTTATTCAAATATCATTATTCAAAGTTCATTATGATTTTCTTGTAGGTGGATTATGTGTGAGGTATATTGAATTGGCACTACTTGTCCAATTCAAAAGGCTTGTGTAATTGTGGGACCTACATTATCTTTGACAAGGTGGCCATCCTCAAGTGACATTCACATTTTAATCATACTTTAACTCTGTGTGTGTCTGTAGATACAACCTCTATATTTTTAATTCCAAAGCTTAATCCAATGATCAATGTCCTTACTAAAGGCTTCAATAAACATTGACCATATGCCTTCATCATGAGAAATATGAAGTTAAGCTAAAATTCAATTACACAATATATTGAAAATACTTAAATTAAAGTAGTGCAACCATTTAAATTAAGTGAGTGGTAAACTCCAAGAGGCACCAATCCATGATAAACATCAAAATGCTTCATGATATATCTCATGTTTCTAAAATTTTAAAAACCATAAAAATGAACTAAATTATAAATTTATTTAAATTATTATTATTATTAATATTATTCCTATAAAAATGATGCATAATTTTATTCACTAGAGACTAAGAAAATTACATTTCAAATATGTGCAAGCAAATTCTAGAGAGAACTACATCTAACAAGCCAAGGAAAATAGATTTGCAAAAATGTAAGCCCTAGGTACAACAAACCCTAGGCAACAAAGTTGAGAGAAAGAAACAATTAGGGAACATGCTTGTTGGAAACCCAATAGGGAGCAGAAATGACACAAAAATGTTGATCAACCAAAATTACAAAGAAGTTCAAAACCATAATAGCTTGCTACAAACTAAGAATTCTATGAGTTGTTGTAGGAAGAAAGAAAAGGGCACAACCCCCCCAGAATATCCCATAGAACAAAGCCCAACAATGGCATCAAAACATAACAGGTAGCAAGGCTCAACAAAATCCACAGACATAGGAGGTGACAATAGGAACATGGTGGTGACACAACTAAGTGAAGCCCTAAGAAAAGTACTGATAGAGACAAAGAAACCTTGATGGAAGTAGAAATGCCACAATGAGATAAGTGCCACGATGAAGACATGAACCATGACAGAAACATAGCAACAACAGACAAGAATGTTGGCAACAACATAGGAGGAAGCCCATGCGACATAGGCAACCATGAGGCATGGACCAAAGGGCCTAGGAGGTTAGGGTTCATCACTCGACCCTCCACTCCCTAAAATCCTCCCCCCTCTCTAAATTATTATTATTAATTTATAAAAAGAATTAATATATAAGTTAAATATATATACATTTAAAAAAAATTAACAAAACTTTTAAGTATTGAGACATCCACTTTATAATGGAGATTCTAAATTTGTAAATAGATTTTGTTACAATATCACGAGCCAATACCATGATTTATTATCCTTACCACTGGCATGGAATATCACATTTGATATGCATCTAATTTCAATTAATTTGGCAGTTGATAAAAAAATAAACAAAATTTCACAAAGTTAACATTAGGGTATCTAGTTTTATTTCTATTTATTTATAATTTAATATATTTATTTGCATTTCTATTGGTTGAGGCCAAAAGAGTCTTATTTTTTCATCATTAATTTCATCGTCAAGTGGTATCACATTTCAAGGCAAGGACATCGCACTATAAATTTGATTTGAAATGTGTGCAGAAGACTCTAATTATGGAAAGACTCTCTATGAATAGTATAAAGGGGAAAATCCTTCCAGTCCTCTTCTCTTCACCTCTAGAAATTAAAAAGAAAAATTGAACTCGCAACCCTTGCATGAATCCCAAATACAAGTCTAGGATCACAGGTGGCTTTATAAATCAAATATTAGGTTCATTCCTTGCCATATCCCATAAACAATACATCATCATTCATTGGTAGGACCAGGGTTTCATGGGTCCCATTCTAGGTTGGGAGTTAGGGCTCTCACCAGAATTTGATCAAGTGTTGTTCCAAAATCCGACCTCCAATTGATGTCTCATCGAAGTCAATAGTCAGAGATCAACTTCATTGTGAAACACTTAACACCAAAGACCGATGATGCATCTGCTTCTACAATGCTCCAAAATTCCAATTGGTCTATTGGGTTCTTTACATTTTTACGTGTTGTTGTATTTTTTTGGCATTGATATATGACCTCTGCATTTTGACCGAACATTAGAAAACAAAAACAAATTATTTTTAATTTTTTTTGAATTATAGTTATTTTCATTTTGATTGGTTAATGGCCCTTGGGTCTTATTTTGCAAGGATGTTTTTTCTGCCTTTTACAGTAATGCAGTGTATCACTATACGATTAGTCATTATTCTGACTAATGACCCAAGTGCATTTGCAAGGGTGTTGTATTAATATAATGTATGATGAGCACATAGATTTGATAAATTGCAATGTTACACATTAAAATGCAGAGAAATCATGTCAAAAACTTGAATGTAGAGAAAAGAAACATTATTAATTGTTCATGCAAAATGTGAAGGAAAATTAATATAACAACATGTTTACACGATTCCCTAAAGAAATTCAGGGTCGGGGTTTTTCTCTATTCGCCAATTTATTTCACTGCCTGTTGGACATTGGATAAACCAATGATCCTCGTGTGTTTTGACAACATGGACTAACTGCCTCTCATGGATCCTTATCTCTGGCAATGTGATCGTTGACTAACACTTGCACATTTTGTTCTAACAACAATTGTGGTTCCCAACAAGCGGTATCAAAGCATAGGACACGAGTTCGATACACACCTAGTTCACGTTTGGGGGGAGATTGTTAGCCATTAGATAAACCAATGCTCCTCGTGTGTTTCATGACATGAACTAACCACCTCTTGTGGATCCTTATCTTTGGCAATGCGATCATTGACTAACACCTGCATGTTTTTGTCTAACAACAATCATGATTCCCAACACTGCCTACTCCCGACTTTTGACTGGACAGTGGAACTCACAGTGGTTCAGTCGGCCATATGTCAATGGAAGTATTTAGGTCTAGTACCAATTGGAGTTAGTGCTACCCATCAAGGCGACCAGTTACGTTGTTTTTGGGCATGACCGCTGACCTCCGATCTAGTTAGAGTCAATGCTCTTCGTTGGTTCATCGACTTGGTTAACCTAGGTGCATTCCTGACCGTGACTATCTATATGCAATTTATATTTCTATTCATTTATATACTTTTGCAAATATGTATTCTATATGCTAATTTTTAATTTTAATATATATATATATATATATATATATATAGATTCAATTTATATTTGTATTCTTGATGTGGCAGTAGCACATTGGCACAGGTGGCAATAGCCATCTAAAAGCCCTAGTAGAGTGGGGCCTAGCCATGAGCAGGAATCATTTTAGCTGATTACTCCATGTGGTAGTATAACATTGTGAAAAGAGTGTCCATCATCTAGGTGGCAATGCCTTGGTGGCCCTAGTAGTAGTAGTCAGTTCAAAGCCTAGTTGGTGTCGACCTAATCATTAGTGTGACATTCTTTTTTATTTTTGGTGCCAACCCCCGACCTCCAACCTAGTCAAGGTATGTTCTCGTCATTGGTACATTGTACTCAACGTTGTTCTTCTTCCTTAGTACATTAACGTGCTTAACAATAGGCCATTCCAAACTACGAAAATGTCTCGATGCCTGATGCTTTGCTCATTTGTTCATCTTGGGAAAACTTCCTGCTTCTAGCTTAGTGCTTCTTCTGCTGCATAGTGATAGGGTTATCTTTTTTGAGAAGTTTTGAATGTGCACTTTGCTGGGTTTTGGATTCGGTGGCTTTTACCATGGTTTATCTAGCATAGATTTTCCTATGGCTCAGTTACAATGGTTGTGAAATTAGATCAACCTTCAAGGATGTGTTGCGAAAGCCAAGGTTGCTCACTAAAGTTTTCACTTGTGCTATCCCTCCAGAGCTTTCGACAACACAGTTGTTTCCTAGCTCACCGAGTTCTCAAAGAATAATGAAGACCGCACGAAGATTGGAATTCAACAAGGGAATGGGGAATATGTTTTCAAGGTTCAATTAGGGCCCCGAATACCATGGATATGCATGCATTGGATGTGTTTTCCACGTGTAAAAAATTATGCATTGGGGATAAGGAATTCCACACATGTATATGCAGGTAATCTTTCAGTCACTTGTTGCTAAGAACTTGGTGACGCTTTCAAAGTGTTCATTTTAGGTGATACAGTAGCGAGTCATGTCAATGCTGAGGCAATTTGAAGGGTGGAGCTGTTGGCCATAGGAATTCAAAAACATTGCAATGAAAATCAATTTATCTACTAGATTTTTGCTAATGTTCCATTGCATTATGTTACATAGTAGTGTTTCCCTCATGAACTGGAAGTTTGGTTTGAAATCCTATCGCCAATGTAACCTATTGATTGCAATAAATAAAATATGTTAATCTATTGTATTTAGGCCCTTTTTTCCCCTGCTTAAGGGTCAATATATAGGAAAGAAACATTTTAGGCATATTAATTAAGTATGATCTGGATAAAAATAGAAATTATGATGGTGTTGTTAGCGCTTGAAATTTCACCTCAGGCTGAAAAAGGTAAACTCTAAGGCAACATCAAACCACTTAGCCTCGTAGCTAGCCCTACGGGGCAGGAGAGGGCTCTCTCCGGTCTATCTCGGTAAAGATATTCAATGGGCGAGATAAACAATGTGGAAACACTGATTTTAGGCTAGTAAACTGATAAAAAGGTTTGATTTAGGGATTTTTAGGGTTTTGGTGGAAAATTGGGGAAAGGTAATTTTGGGTGCGGGGATTGGACACAGTTTTCGCAGGGGGTTCTTTGGGGCGAGGTAGGAGACTGTATTGATGCCTTTGAAAGATTTGTATGGATGAGAATGACTGGTGAGGAGCTAAGGAGAGCAAGCAATCACCTTGAATTCTCCTTAAACAGCTGAAAACATTGATATTAAGCAAACTTAAAGGCAGAGCATAGCAACCATGAATTCTACCTTAACACTTCATTTGCCTAATTTGCAGAAGAAAAAAGTAAGAAGATGATTCACATAACAAACTTACAAGTAAAAAGAGAAACACACCATCAATACATGTAACCACAGGAATCCCAAAA
>APFE030357189.1:48252-101095 GCA_000404065.3 Pinus taeda | reverse complement strand
GTCAAAACAACTTGCCTCTATAAGCTAGGAAACCAATTCATTCATTTAATTTTTGCCTATCTCATGAATGAATCTTCTAGAAGAGATAAATAAGTGTCAAAGTATCATAAAATTACATCATTTACAATAAGGAGGATCAAAATCCACTCCAAAAAGTCAAACCTAGTCAAAACTGTGTTTTGCTGAGCTGTAGGTACAATTTCTGTGAAAATTTCCCAACGGGTCGCGCACCTTTGGAGCAGTTTTTGAGGCACTTCCAGGTGTCCAAATGAGGCAAAGGTGGGCTTGTTGGAAGAGTCTGGATGTCTACTTTCCAACCCAAGTGGAATTTTTGAATTTGGTGTCCATTTGCCCTCCAAAATTGCAATCTCCCAAGACTGCTTCCTGTGTGTCAAAAAGGTGGCAGAAAGTCATTTTTTGCTTCTTTTTGACCTTCTGGAGGCTCAAAACTTGGTGAAATTTCTTGGTCTTTGCTGATCAAGTGTATTTTTGCATGACAAATCCAAAAATGCAAAGTTTTCCTGAAATGGACCTCCCAATCGAAAGGGTCGCGCACGGTGCGCGACCCGTTGGTGGAGAAAACCTGTTTTTTGACCAAAAATTCACAAGTGACCAAAAATGCTCAAAATTTTTTGAAATTTGTGCTGAGGTTGAGTCATTTAGCACCATGCTCCTTCAAGGAAGCCTCAACCAAGATATGGAGGGGATCAGGCCTTTTTCTTTGTTTGAGTGCCTTGGCCAACCGTCCTTAGAGCACCTTCATTCTTGCCTTGCATACGTGCATTCAGGCCCAATAGTGGTTCTTCATATTCCAGAGCAGGTCCTTATCTCTGTTGGCCTTGGCCAGCAACCTCTCCAAATGAGCATTA
This sequence comes from Pinus taeda, assembly GCA_000404065.3. Taxonomy (NCBI): domain Eukaryota; kingdom Viridiplantae; phylum Streptophyta; class Pinopsida; order Pinales; family Pinaceae; genus Pinus; species Pinus taeda. The sequence continues at coordinate 100,226 of APFE030357189.1, read as the reverse complement.
ACCCGAATAAGCATGGATTCTCGATCTATGGGTGTCAAATCACCGGGTCTCCTACGAGCCAATTCCCGGTCTTCACGAATCTTCCGCTGCTCATAAAGCTCGTGCTCATCCTCCAACTGTTTTTTGCGCTACTCTAAATAGTTAATTACCCATTTTTCCATCTACAATTTCTTGTGCAGCGACTCATTCTCGGTCCTTTGCTCTCGGATGATCTCCTTGAGCTTTGAGGCAGGAGAGCTAGCCTCAATATCAATGATGTCAATATCTGGATCACCTAACAATCCTTCCTTAATCATGGGCTGCTTGCCCCTCTCTGATACCTATGCTGCTGTCGGAAGCGAGGCCCCTTCCACCTGGTGTGGAGATGACACTCGCGGTGCTGATGAAGAAGGCGAGACCCCTTCCACCTGCTGTGGAGAAAATACTCGCCGAGCTGATGCAAATAAGGCCCTGTGGCCTCTTTGATATGTGACCAATGGAGGGGAACTGACATGTCTGGGCTCTGGGATGTCATACTGCTGTGAAGGTCCTCCCTCCTCATGAACAACCTCGGGGGGTGGTGGCGCTGCGAAGAAATCTCGAGAGATGAAGTCCTCCCATAGAATACCCTGTTGGGCCAACTGATGCATGACCACAATCTAGATCAAAGCATAATGGTAGATGCTCCTGTGTTGCTGTGCTGGGCTCTTTCTCTGCACTAAGGGCACCATCCTCTCAATATTCCGGCACATGAAAAATGGTATATTCATCATCCGTACCCATGTGAAGTGCATCAATAAGCGGATATGATACGAATACAAACGTGAAAATCTGCCCTCACAGGTGAAATAGCGAATGATGAGTCTCATCAAGGGCGCATACTCATCCTTCAAGAATCTGAAAGGAAACACAACAGTTACCTGCCTCATAAATACAGGTTTAATGTAGGGCTCATAATGAAATCTGTCCAATAGCTGGCGCTTGTTCCACTCTTCTCCAACATTGGGTATCCCTGTTGCTTGAGCAACAATCTCAGGTGACAATGTAAAATCCACCCCTGCAAGATTCACATGCCCGTTGTGCAGATGCAAAACAAACAAGCGGACCAATTCCCTATGATGCTGAATTTGAGAAATCCTCTCGCAAAATTCATAACATGATTGATGGCAGAAACATGTGACTGCAAGTGGACAAGCCTGTAAATAGGTCAAAGAGGTGGGCTCCTCTCTCACATGGTGACCACTCTTTCTACCCCTGTGAGGCCTCCTTTGTACCTCAACCTCTGGTGTTGACTCACGGTCATCACTTTGCTCATAATCGGTTTCGGTTTCTGCAACCTTGAAGAGATTTGGGGTCGATTTGAGGTTTGAAGGCAATTTTCTGTGTGTAAACCCCAACGCGTCGTGCACGGGTCCTGACACGTCGCGCGCGCCCAATGCGTCACGCCTGTGTCTTTTTCCCACTGCGATGACTGCCCTGACGCATCGCACCTGCCCAACGTGTCGTGCGCATGTCCTGATGCGTCGCGCACAACCTCTCACATCAATTTCGCCCAGTTTTTTCACTAAGTCGCCTTTCAGACTTGCTCTTGGAGTCTTGGAGGCAAATAATGATAAAATGAAGGGAGGGGTGCTTTTATAAACTTGATTTGAATTAATTTCCCCTCAAACTCACTTTCTAATGTTTATAACATGACACTTTTTCAAAGTTTAAATGCTGCTAACTTATGGTTTCCTTTTTGTCCTGAAATTGGTTGAAATGATGTTTTTTCTTGAAAACTTTTGCAGAGGTAGCTTCTGAGGAGTCTTGGCAAAGGGGACCAGGGCCGCACGCTGACTTCTGGAGAATTTGAATTTTTTACAATTTTTTTACAAAAATGAGAAAATGACCTTGCCTTCAAAAACAGAGTTTTTGAACTCAAGGTAAAAATTAGCTATACAATATGAAATCATCTGAAGTGATGCTTTGATGGACATCCTCTAGCCATGCTGGGCATTTATTGACCTTAAAAACATGACCTCAAAGACAAATTGGACTAAACCCTAGACTTAGGACCTTGACCTCATAACAAGACCAATGACCATGCAAAGAATTTTATTGACTGAAACAAACTTAATCCAGCAGTGCCAAGAGGGGAATAGAAGACACAAGCTCCTCCATCAGGGTTATGGCATGCCTAATGGAATGCAATAAGATGACACTGATGAGACACCTACTTATGAAAATGCAAAGAGATTTGATCACTGATGGAGGGCTTCTAGACTGACTCTAACAGGTGTCAAGCGAGATAGCAAGTAAATCAAAACAATATAAATTCAATTTTAGGACTTGTAATTTTTATTTGGCTTTCTATTGAAATGACTTGCTTTGTATTAATTGCATATTCCACCTTCTCCTTTAACGCATTATTTATTGTTTGTACAAATTCAAAATGAAATTTAATGTAACAACACCTCTCTTATACTTGGGCATTAATATTTCCATTTATTTTGTTTAGGCTTTCAATGTCATAAAAACATAAATATTTGAGCCAAATCAATCACAGTGTAGGCATCAATGCACAAGATCAAGGGAAAAATATTTGACGATACTCCCACAGTTGTAACAATAGCAAACATTAATAGCCTAGGCACAATATCACAAAGGAATTCAGTGTTGAGACTTTTCTTTATTGGCCAAGTTATTTCACTATCCATTCCTAATTGATTGGGTAGCAGAAAGATTATGACTTTAGTGTCTTATTTCCATTTATTTTATATGACTCAAAATTTATTATTGTAAATATTATTCCATACTACACACAAAATTTCATAATAATAATAATATAGTTACAGTAATAATGATGACAAGATATCAAATATTTTGAGCTCTGGATTGTACTTTAATTTTCACTAAATTTTATGCAATCTTATGCATTGAATGCTATTACTTAGAACCTTAAAACGTGAAATAATATTCCGTGCCATTGCCAAATAAATTGAATAGTAAGTCTCTAAACATTTATGGTTGTTAAAATTCATTCTGCAGTGAATACTTCAGATAAAACTTCAACTTTTTGAATAGTTTTCATGGGTTGATAGCACTCGGAGGAGCTAGCAGAAAGGTATTTAAAAGAATAGGAAGTTTTGGGACCTTGGTGCAATTGAATCTAAATTGACATTGTCAATAAGGTATGTGAGTTCCTCGGTTTTTTTTTTTTAATGAAACATATTCATTAGTTGTCTGATTTTCTTAACCCCTTCTGTGTCCTTATGGTTTTCTCTATGCTGTGAGGAACTTGTCTACGTAAAAGCTCATAGCTTTTCTTTTTCCTCTTGAAAAAATCCATTTAAAAATACATATGTGAATTTAGTAGTTTAAACAGGTTTTTCGCTTTCACTATTCATTGTCTGTAGTTAGGCTCCTCAATAGGAATATTTTCCACATTTGTTTCCATTTGAGTGTTGGAGTTACATTTAAAAACATTGTAAACATTGAGTAATGTGAATATTTAATCTAACTAGCTTTAAAAAAATAGAGTTAGTCTCATGCACGAAAGAGAACATTGATACACAACTAGGAAAAATTTCAGGAAGTTATGCCATAAAAAAAATTGAATTTCCTAGGTAGTGCATCTTTCTTTAGACACTATAAGAAATTGCACATAATAACTAATATATTTAACCTTCTAGGGAGCAGAAACTAGAGAAAATATGACAAGATTAGTCCTTTTAATGGTCATTATCACTCTTGCTTGAAGACTTGTACTATTTTTGTTATATGTCATAAGTCAATAGTTTTACAAATAGAAACTCATACGCCAACTACATTGTTTTGTTTTGCAAATGTGTTTTGAAAATACATAAAAGTGGCAATATAGAATTAGTTGCATGTTGCATTATATCGTTCCTTTTTTCCCCTGTTTCATTTTAAGTATAATTGTGACAAACAAAAAGCAATTGCACTTAGCTAACCTGTTTCAACGAAAACTCTCGGAGGAAAACTATAAAAAATGCCTAAAATAATTGCTATTGATAGTTGGAAATTGAAAAAACTATGCAACAATCATGCAACTATTGATGATGTCTTGAACACAAATAATATTTTTAGACTTGAAGCATTTTCATACACCCCAGGTGATTATCTTTTCAATGCAATTGAAGTACTTTTACATTTCAACTATATATTGACTAGATCACGAAATGGAATAATTGAACACTTCTTGATAAGTCTTGAGAAAGGCTATATAGAAGCAACAAAATCATTTAATTATGAGCTAGCACCTAATTTCCTATATCATCTTCATGGAATTCATGACGTTGAAACATATTTATGGAGGATGCATCTCCCTACTTCAAATGGTCCTACCCATAATGAACAAGGACTATGGGGAGATGCATTTTTCATATGCTGGTTGGTGAAATGGTTCAACTTACCAATAAGGATATGGTCAATCACTAAAAAAGGTTTGTTGGCATTATGATACAAGTATTGTCCTTTATGGCAACTCTACAGGTCAACTCAGTTTTGATAAGAGGCTAACAGGAATATTCAAAGGCAATAGGGCAGTGGTATAGAGGATCAGGAAGATGGAACTAAGGTCTATTGATCAGAAGAAAGAAGTTGAAGGAAGAAGATGATGTAAGAGCAGTTTTAGAGATACATGCAGGTTCACTTAGTCCAAGTGGCGTATACACGTAGGTACTCAGAACAAAAATAGTTTATATCGTACACACGCACTCCCACAGAAGGAAAAGTGCGTACATGTTGAAAACCATGGTTTTGGTCCAAGGTATTTGGTCCAAGGTATCTTTGGACCATGATATTGACCCTAGGTATTTAGTCTAAGGTATTTTGTCCATGGTATTTGATCCAAGGTATTGGTCCTAAGTGGATTTGGTCCATGGCATTGAGAAAGGCCAAAAACTATATAAAGAAGAGAGGATCATAAGGCGAGATGTGCAAGTGAATAAGATTCTAAGGAATACTTTTATATGAAGTATATTTTATGTTGTAGGGTTATGTTTAGGACTAGATCTGAAATATTTATTTGCACCTTGAGTTCAATATTGGATCAGGATCATGAGACCTGAAATGACTTATTCTTGAATGATCTGATATTGGCTGAGGCTAGGTCTAATGTTTTGCATCTATTTTCATTATCTATCATGATCTAGGTTTGTCTGAAGTCTAGAATTGCAACAATGTTCTGAGTCAATATTTGCAAATCTGTACACAGGTTCATCTCGGTAAAAGAGCGTATACACGCAAGTTCTGTTCTTTCAAGTAGCATATACAAAAGAAAGGCTTGGTGTTCAGAGATGAATGATCAATCAGATCAGTATTGCTGATTTATTGTTGCTGCTATTTTACTGTTGTCTATCAATGAAGTCTTCTTAGATCTGAGTGCGTAAGGAGGTTGATATTTGATTGATTGTATAAGTGAGAAGAAGTGTTTTATGTTTCCTACCTATGTAAAGTTATGTAAGTTGAAAGTAGATGTTCAGTACACTGCTGATTTGTACAATTTGTGATTCAGAGATTTTATGATTCAGAATATTTATAGGTATATGCAGGTTGGGATAAAGGAAGTAGCATATACATGCAGGTTTTCTTCATTGAAGTAGCGTATACAGTCTAACATATGAATTTTTGAGGTTTCAGTTGGTTATGAATGTTGATATAGGTTTCTGGGTTCAGCACAGTGTTCTGATGATAGTGATCTAATTGTTTCAGATTAACTGCATGTTGGTTGATGAAGTTTGAGTTTCTAAATTTCTGATGGGTTATTGATGAGTCAAGGTCTTCATATGTCTTGATATGTGCTAGGAACATCTAGTCTGAAAATTCATGAAACGTGGTCCCTGGTGGAAGAGTGGAGTTTTCTGTAGACTGGCACCTACGTACTAGTAAACATATTGGATAGTATAAGAGCTAGGGGGTTGTAGCTCCCTTCCAATAGAAGCTGGAGAATTAGAGAAGGTTGTAACCTTCTGCAAGTAGAAGCCTGCATACTGGTATGAGTCTGCACCAGTATAAGATTGTAAACATATTTTCTTATTATTAAAAGAAGACAGAGATGACAACAACAGGTGGTTTTCAAACTCTCAGAATTTAGTATGAAACTCTTAAGATGCATACTGATGAGAGTATAGCTAGTTACTTCTTATGTATAGATGAGGTTGTTATTTGTATGAAGAATTTGGGTGAAGAAATAAAGGAAGTTACCTTAGTTGAGAAAATTTTGAGATCCTTGTCTGCTAAATTTGAATCAAAAGTGTCTGCCATAGAAGAAAAATAGGATCTGCAGAATATCACTATGACACAGCTTCACGGAATCCTAAATGATTTTGAGATGAGAAGATGAGGTCCATCAAATATGAGAGAAGCCACATTTAAAGCTTTAGCAAAAGGAAAATAAAAGGAAGAACACAATGAATCAAGACACATTTCAAAAGAAGAACATTAGGTAAATTTCGTCAAGAAGCTTCAACGGGGTTCTGGAAGGTTCAGAGGTAAGCTACCTTTCAAATGCTTTGCTTGTGGTAGAGTTGGTCATAATGTTGCAAAAAGTCCTCATAAAGATAAATATGAAAAAGGAAAGGAATATGCAAAAGGGAATAGGAAACAAGTTGTGAATAGAAGGAGTTACTATGCTCATGAAGATATCGATGGTTTATCTAATAGTGATGAAGATGAAACTGGTCAAGATTACAAACTTCTCATGGCTTATGATAGCAATGATTTTTGGGATAGTTTAGAAGAGGATAGTGATGGTTTATCTAATAGTGATGATTATATACTTCTCATGGCTTATCACAATGATGATTTTTGGATGTTTTATAAGAGGAAAATTTTCATCAAGGAATATCTAAACTCAAAATATGTTTAGAAGAAAAGAATATTATCATAGATACCTTAACAAACCAACTTGCTGAAAAAGAAAAACACAATGAAAAGCTAGAATGTGAAATTGTGGGTCTAAGAAAAGATCTTGAGAAAACAAAATCTCTCAATCTTAGATTTGCTAAAGGATCAGAAAATTTAAATGAAATTATCAAAGTTTAGCATTCTCCTCTGATAAAGACAGGTCTTGGATATACTGAAGAGGCATCTCAATCACAGAAGCCGTCAACCTTCGCCAAAAGCTATCTTGATGCAGCAAGGCCAGTGAACAATATGAAAATTGTCAGCAAAGGCATAAATATGATCACCAGGTAAATCATACTTAATTTGCTCCAAGGATGAATATCAATAGAACCCACAACTAACCTCAGTAAAATCATACTCAATTTTCTCCAAAGACGAATATCAATAGAAAGTACAATCAACAGGTAAATAGATTCGATAGTCGCAAAAACTTCTTTAATGGGAAATGTTTTTCATGTCATAATTTTGGGCACAAGGCTGCTGAACGCGTTGCTTACAAAACCATCATGACTAGAGAAGCACAAAATCAAAGGAATGTAACAAGGATCAAGAGAAGTTCCTATAATAAATTTTCTCCTCTTAAAAATGAAATAGAATGCTCAATTTGTAACAACTTTGGTCATGAAGAATCTGAATGCAGGAGCAAATTTTGGCAAACACCTCAAAAATGAGCAAATGCCATTAAATCCCAAGATATGGAGAAGGAAAAGAATCTCAAACAGAAAGATGTGGTATTGCCTTGTATGCAGAAGGACAAGAAAATCAGTGGTACATCGACAATGGATGCTCCAAACATATGACAGGTGACAAAGAGAAACTTCACTCCTATAATGTCTTAGAAAAGGAAAAGAATGTCTCATTTGGAAATGGCACTCCAGCTGTCATAAAAGGTAAAGGTTCTGTTTTCTTGAAAGAAAAGGTTAAAGATGGAAATGTTATGTATGTAGATGGTTTAAAGCATAACCTGTTGATTGTCAGTCAAATGTGTGATTAAGGAAATGAATTGGTGTTTTGATCAAACGAATGTGTTTTTCATGAGCTTGATATAGGAGAGACCATGATCAAAGGTACAAGAACTCCAAACAACTTATACATACTCAAAGGAGGACAACAACAACGCTATCTAAGAAAAAATGATGAAAACTAGCTGTGGCATAGAAGATTGGGACATCTAAGCTTTTCTCAAATAAGAAAATCATGCAGATTCAAGGCTGTTCGTGTTCTTCCAGATATCAACATCCCAGAAAATACAATATGCAAACCATGTCAAATCAGTAAGCAAACTAGAGTTCACTTCATAGAAAAATAAGGGTCAGCTAGAAAGCCTCTTGAACTTATCCATACTGATTTATGTAGACGAACAAGGAAAAAGTCACCTCATGGAGAAGAATACCTTATTTTGTTCATTGATGATTTTTCGAGAATGTGTTGGATAGGTCTTCTAAAGCATAAAGATGAAGCATTTGAAAAGTTCCAAGCCTTCAAAGCTTTGGTTGAAAATGAATCAGATCGAAAAATCAAATGCCTCAGATCTGATCGAGTAGGGGAATTTATATCGGATGAATTCTTTGACTTTTTTGAACAACATGGAATGAAAAGGGAATTATCCACTACAAGAACACCTCAGCAAAATGGTGTAGTAGAAAGTATGAATAGATCAATTCAACAAATGGCTTGAGCCATGCTATATGAATCCGGAACTCTTGCAACCTTCTGGGGTGAAGCTGCATTCGCTACCATGACTATTCTCAACAAAACAAATGTTTGAGTAAATAGCACTCAAAATCCACATGAACTTTGGTATGGTAAGACTCCTGCTGTAAAATACTTTAAATTTTTTGGAACCAAATGTTTTATCAAAAGGACTGATGAAAAACTTGGTAAGTTTGAACCCAGAGCAGATGAAGGGATTCTTCTTGGTTATTCTTCCAGAAGTAAAGGATATAAATGTTATAATAAAAGACTTGGGAAAATTGTTGAAAGCATTGATGTTGTATTGATGAAGCATGTAGAAATACAAAATAGATAAAACCAATAGAAGATTATGGCGATGAGGAAGATGGGGATTACTTTCCCACATAAAATCAAAATTATATTGAAAAAGAAACCAATGAAGCACCAGAAGAAGATATAATGGTAGAAGAAAATATTTTGTCCAGGTATGTTCAGAAAAATCATCCAGAAACTCAAATTTTAGGAGAAAGGGAGGCTAGTGTACAAACAAGAAGAACTATTATAGGGACCTCAAGCTATCTAGCATTACTATCCTCCACCGAACCTCAAAATGTAAATGAAGCATGCAAATATGAATGTTGGGTCAAGGCCATGGATGAAGAACTTGAGCAAATTGAAAAGAATGACACTTGGGAATTAGTTCCTAGACATCATGATAAAAATATTATAGGAACTAAATCGATATTCAAGAACAAGGTGAATGAAAATGGAGAAGTCATTAGAAACAAGGCCAAACTTATTTGTAAAGGGTATGCTCAACAAGAAGGTATAGATTTTGAAGAAAATTTTGCACATGTTGCCAGACTTTAAGCCAAAAGAATGTTTCTTTCTCTTTCTAGTTTTTGGAAATTCAAAGTATACCAAATGGATGTAAAATTAGCATTCCTTAATGGAGATTTAGAAGAAGAAGTTTATATTGAACTGCCATAAGGATTCATTCTTGGGAATGATGCAAAACTTGTATGCGTACTCAAAAAGGCTCTCTAAGGTCTGAAATAGGCTCCAAGGGCTTGGTATTACCGCCTTGACAAATATCTACACCAACAAGGTTTTACAAAAGGTTCTGCAGATAGCAATTTATATACAAAGATTGAAAATGATAAATTGCTAATTATTATTGTTTATGTTGATGATATCATTTTTGGTAGCAATGAAGAATTCATGAGTCAGAATTTTTCTTCAGTAATGCAACAAGAATTCGAAATGTCCTTGCTTAGTGAACTTACCTATTTTCTTGGTCTATAAGTTCAACAAACTAAAGATGGTATTTTTCATTCACAAACTAAATATCTCAAGTAGACCTTGCAAAATTACGGAATGGAAAATTCTAAACATGTATGTAATCCAATGGTAACAAGATGCAGTATCAACTCAAATGATGAACTAGCAGCAATACATCAACCAACTTACAGATCCATGATTGGTAGTCTGCTTTATCTAATAGGTACCCCACCTGACGTCATGCATGCAGTAGGAATAGTTGGAAGATTCCAAGCAAATCTAAAGGAATCACACCTTCAGGTAGTCAAAATAATTTTCGAATATCTTCAAGGAACTCAAGACTTTGGACTATAGTATCCTAGAGATGTATATCTCACTCTTCATGTATAGACAAGTGCATATTGGGTAGGAAGTGTTGATGATATAAAAAGCACTAGTTGTGGTGCATTCTATATGGGTTCTAGGTTAGTGTCTTGGTTCAACAAGAAACAAGTTCAATTGCTTTATCTATAGCTGAAGCAGAATATGTGGCTGCTACGTCTTGCTGCACACAACTACTTTGGATGATGCAAACCTTGCAAGACATTTAGATCACATGTACTCCACCAATCTCCATTCTTTGTGATAATACAAGTGCCACCAGTATTTCAAAGAATCTAGTCATGCACTCCAAGACCAAACACATACCCATCAAGTGCCATTTTCTACGAGAACAAGTGCTTGAACAAAAGGTCAAATTGGAGTATGTCCCCTCCGAAGAACAAGTTGTTGATATATTCACTAAGCCACTTCCCAGAGAAACATTTGAATATCTTAGACAAAAGTTGGGAGTTGTTCTTGCATCATCTTGCTGTTAAATCTAGTTTTTTAGAGGAAGTTTACTATACGTTGGTTTCATGTAATATATGCAGCTACATGCGGGTTGCATTAGCTGAAAGCGCGCATATGTTTTTCTAACAAAAAAAAACAGTGGTAGCACAGGTTTAGGGGAAGCATTCACATTTCACATTGTTGGCATTATGGTTTTTGAACTCAGCTATTTCTTAGTTGCATCAGTCATTAGTGTGATATATATTCTTCTATCATGGTCTACATTTCAATGAGTTCTACTGGTCATATGATGTAATTTATTTCCCCAATATCCTTAAGATGGATGATGTAATAATTGTTGTATTTCTGTCATGTATAAACTTTGGTATATCCCCACTTGGTTGGGTAGATGAGTCAAATATGGTGTATCCCCACTTGGTTGGGTGATTGATGTATGTATGAGTTCGTGGTCATAGGGAGGTCATACTCACTTTGTTGAGTTATAGTGTCATGTTATTATATTGAAACATCTCTTTGTAGACTCAGCATGTACTCAGGGGGAGTATGGATAGCATCATGCAAAGGAGGAGAGTAGAGTGGTCTGCCCTTTGCCCTTGATGTCAAAGGGGGAGATTATTTTGGTATTTTGGTGTTGTATGATATCTCTAACAGTATTTACAGCTTGCAGTTGTCAATACCATCATGGTTTCCATCAAGTCCAAAGGGGGAGATTGTTGGAAATATGATACAAGTATTGTCCTTGATGGCAACTCTATAGGTCAACTCAGTTTTGATAAGAGGCTAACAACAATATTCAGAGGCAATAGGGCAGTGGTACAGAGGATCAGGAAGATGGAACTAAGATCTATTGATCAGAATAAAGAATTTGAAGGAAGAAGATGATGTAAGAGCAGTTTAAGATATACATGCGGGTTCGCTTAGTCCAAGCGGCATATACATGCAGGTACTTAGAACAAAAATAGTGTATAACATACACATGCACTCCCACAAAAGGGAAAGTTTGTACATGTTGAAAACCATGGTTTTGGTCCGAGGTATTTGGTCCAAGGTATCTTTGAACCATGATATTGACCCTAGGTATTTAGTCTGAGGTATTTGGTCTGTGGTATCTGATCCAAGGTATTGGTCCTAAGTGGATTCGGTCCATGGTATTGAGAAAAGCCAAAAACTATATAAAGAAGAGAGGATCATAAGGCCATATGTGCAAGTGAATACGATTCTAAGGAATACATTGATCTAAAGTATATTTTATGTTACAAGGTTATGTTTGTGACTAGACCAAAATTTTTTATGTGCACCTTGAGTTCAATATTGGATCAGGACCATGAGACCTAAAATGACTTATTCTAGAATGATTTGATATTGGTTGAGGCTAGATCTGATGTTTTGTGTTTGTTTTATTTGTTATCATGATCTGGGTTTGTCTGAAGTCTAGAATTGCAGCAAAGTTCTGAGTCAATATTTGTAGATCTGTATGTAGGTTTGTCTCAGAAAAAGAGCGTATACACGCAGGTTCTGTTCTTTCAAGTAGCGTATACAAAAGAAAGGCTTGATGTTCAAAGATGACTGATCTATCAGATCAGTATTGCTAATTTATTGCTGCTACTATTTTACTGTTGTCTATCAATGAAGTCTTGTTAGATATGAATATAAATCTAAATGCATAAGGAGGTTAATATTTGATTGATTGTATAAGTGAGAAGAAGTGTTTTCTGTTGCCTGTCTGTGTAAAGTTCTATAAGTTGATAGTAGATTTTTAATACACTACTGGTTGGTACAATTTGTGATTAAGATATTTTATGATTCAAAATCTTTAGAGGTATACGCAGGTTGGGCTGAAGGAAGTAATGTATACACACAGGTTTTCTTCATTGAAGTAGCGTATATAGCCTGACACATGAATTTTTGAGATTTCAGTTGGTTCTAAAGGTTGATACAGGTTTCTAGGTTCAACACAATGTTCTGATGACACTGATCTGATTGTTTCAGATTAACTGCACGTTGGTTGATGAAGTTTGAGTTTCTAAATTTCTGATGGGTTATTGATGAGTCAAGGTCTTCATATGTCTTGATATGTGCTAGGAGCATCTAGTCTAAAAATTCATGAAACATGGTCCTTGGTGGAAGAGTGGAGTTTTCTATAGGCTGGCACCTACGTACTAGTAAACATATTGGCTAGTACGAGATTTAGGGCGTTGTAGCTCCCTTCCAATAGAAGATTGAGAATGAGAGAAGGTTGTAACCTTATGCAGGTAGAAGCCTGCATACTAGTATGAGTCTGCACCAGTACAAGATTGTAAATAGATTTTCTTATTATTAAAAGAAGTCAGAGATGACAGCAGCAGGTGGTTTTCACCCACATTGGGTTTCCACCTTAAATCTTGGTGTTTATGTGTGTTGCTTATGTGTAATGGTTATTATGTTTATACCGCACATGGTTACTATTTAATGATTGATGAAGTACTGGTGCACTGATTAAATATGAACATATGATGAATTAACTGATTCATAAGTTTATTGCATAAACACTGGTTGCATTAAAGACAGTTGCATGTACATGCTAGTTCCCCTCTCTGAAGTAGCGTATATAAGTTTGATTATGAAAAAGAAAAATTCTTGATCTGATAATACTGATTCACACCCCCTCTCAGTATTATTTCCAACAAGGTTATCTTCTCTTCAGTTCAAGGAAATAAAAAAAGCCATTGCATATATTGTTCCATGATGAGAATCCTCTTCATGGTCACTTTGAACAATTATTGTACAAGAATATAGGCCAAATAGTTGTAACACATAGCGAATACTTTTCTCCTACTTGAAAATATATAAAAATCTATTGCAAATTTATCAATGACAAAATGCAAGCCCATGAATCACATAAGGTGAAAAATCCTATATCCATTTACGGAGATAGCATGTTCTCTGCACTTTTTCATTTGATAGCGCCTGATTATGATACAAGGTCCTTGAGAATTTACATTGTCCAGTCATTTTGTAATTTGATAATGTGCAACACACAAGATGCATTGCATTGTTTACAAAAATATCTATCAAATGATGTCATAAAAAGTCAAAAAAGAGTTGCAAATTGGCAAGCATACCTTATTAATATGGAAATGCTATATGAAAAAGGTGGGGTTGAAGGTGGGCCATTTTTCTTGTAATGGGTAACAATAATATTCAAAGTGAACATTCAAGAGTGGTCCTTTCTAACTAGAAGCATTGCCAATTATTTCCAGTGCAACAACTGTTCAAGCTAAACATATAGCTTAATATCAACTCAAACAAATACACTACATCCTCGTTATGCACCTTTTCCATTAGATGAACATAGCAATAGATATAATTTATATTGTCAAATGATACCAATAGGAACAACCTCCTTTCATATTAAACATGGAACCATGCCAACAAATGCACATAGAAATCAAGACACATTGCAATGTGCCATGTCGCCAATGAAAGCACAAAAATATAGTAAGATCACTATCCATAGACTAAAATAGCTAATGCGTTTAGAAACAAGGAACCATAAACAATCATGCAAAGAAAAATTTAAAATTCAACATTGTTGCTTATCTAAGAAAGATCCCTTGACAATTTACCTAGCCAAGATAGAAGTGTTGAAGTATAGAATTGTTTCTTTTTTACTATCCTTTTTTCTATCTCATTTCACCTTCTTATCACCATTTTATAGAAATCTCAACATGTTCAAGGTCAAGTTCAACTCTTAAAAGGTATTCATCATCGATAATTAGAATCTCTATTTATTAATGAATTATAATGAAAATATTCTTACAATGACATAATCATTAACATTTTGCAACTAATATTGGTTTCCACAATAATATTTATTATTAGACAAGTTGCAACACTTCACTAAAAGGATGAAGACCACCCGGAGATGAAAAATTTCCACCATATGGATTACCAGCTATCAACATAACTTGGCAAGCTATGAGGATTGAGAAATCTAGAAGTCAAATTCAGAGTCAAACTATGAAAATGACGTGTAGCGATAAAGTAAAAGCAATGGAGGAATATAACAACATCAAGCAATCGAGATTGAAGATCTATTAAACTGTTATATTTTGGATTGATATGAATCTCCTATGACTTTCTCTTTTAGTAGCAAGTCATAAAGAGATTGAGTTTCAAATTGAATCTATCTCGTAGATGTCAAAATAGCTCATGTCGTGCTGGCTTAAAAATCTTAAAATCGTTTTATGAAATTTATATAAAGGCTATAAGTTGAGACATGAGACACAAATTTTCTCGAATATTAAGTTTATATTTTTTATTATGAATACTGATGATACTGTGGTCCATCATAATATAAGTTATTGTGTTCTCAATGCATGCGTGAAGATGTTGTGTTTACTAGCTGAGCTGCACTCATGGGAGGGTCCCCTGTCGAGTTGCAAGGTCTTGTTTATAATTTTGTTTTTCATTACTTATTTTTAGTATTATAGTTTCTTTCAAGAATTTGTTTCCATCAACATTTATGATTATTCTCATTTTGATTGCAGAGTAATCATAAATATAAAAACACTAAAAAGATTTTGATTATTGAATGCATATTCTTTCTAACACTTAATTACTTCATAGCTTAATTCAATTTCTTAAATGTTGATGAAATACTATTTAGAGGCTAAATGCACACACAAGTAATCATTCTCAAGTTATAAAGATTTTGATTTCATTTTTTGTAAGTAGGAATTAGATCCTTTTTATTGCTATTTCTCTTTCATGCAATTAGTATAGAATTTCCTTAATGCAATTTAGTATAAAAGTTTCTTTTTGCAAGTTAGTGCATAATGTTTTAATTCTACAAAATAGAACTCAATTATTTCTTTCTTGAAATTTAGTTTCTAAGCATTTTCCTTTCATACAATTAGAAGAAAGGTTGAATTATGTAATTTAGATAGATTTTCAAATTTTGCAAGGTAGTGAATTTCAATTGAGCTAATTAGGATTCAATATCAATTTGGATTGAAAGAACATGTGTGTAATTATTCTCCAAATTGTGTTAAAAATATTTTTCCATGGTTATAATTAGTTTCATTTTTAGAATCAATCAATTCACAGAAAGAATCCTAGCATATATAGTGAACATATATTTCATAAGTACATGAACCCAAGTTGACAATTAATGAAGTAAATTAAGAACAATTAATTTACCAAACAATAATTTGGTGCCATTGCGAGGGAAGTGTATATAGGATTCCATTTTTGCATATCATCTTGAGGAGAATTTAATTTTAATAAATTGAACTTAATAAAAATATACATTTATGTATAAAGAAAGGGATTCTAGGGGTAGATTTGTAAGTAGAGGTAGAAGTTCAATTGCAACATCACCACTCACTCCTCCTAGACCTTGTAGTGCCACACCATCCACCCATACTCGCATCCCATCAGGTAGGTAGACATAGAATTCCTGAGGTGCATAGATTCGAAATCCAACCTAGAGATTCACCAACTTCCTCTACAGAAGTTGTAGTTGAAGAACCTACATCCCTAACATAAGGAGTAATTTTCCTCTCTTCAATAGGAGAAAAACTTCTAGGACAAGAACTAAAGGTTCCTAGTGAAGAAGAAGAAGAAACTTATTTTAACATAACATTAGTAGAGGAACCAAAAGAAGAGATAGATAATCCTATCATATAACCTTATATTAGCTCTAAGGAATCTATAATGGCAGGGGAAGGAGAAGGAGAGGTACATAATGTAAATGGTGAACTTAGAATTGGAGGTGGAAGAGGCAGAGGAGGAAATAGAGGAGGAGGTGGAGGTGGAGGTGGTAGAGGTGGTACCATCTTTGATGAAGATACCAAAACCACAATGACAAACATCTCACCCTCCATGCTCCTTAATTTCCATAGTTTAAGACATGAGGACCGCGAAACATTTCTTTTTGAGTTTGAAGTTCTGTGTAGAACCTATGACTACTTACTTGATCCTCAAAAATTGAAATTAGTTCCAGAAACTCTTAAAGGTGTAGCACTTAAATGGTGTATGGGATTAGGAATAGATACAATTAGAACATGGGAATAAATGAAAAATATTTTCTTAGAAAGGTACGAGGATTATTGTATGCCTATAACCTTAAATATGAAGTCTTTAAGATGATGCAAAAAGAGGATGAAAGCCTTGAAGATCTAGTTGAAATATTTTCTTACAACATCAAAAGGGATAAGATGTATAATTTGGATGATGTAACACTAAAATCTCTTTTGTTAAAATCCATCAAAGATGAATGGATTTATCTTCTTAATTTAATGGACAAGGGAGATGTTTCACAACTTTCATTTGGAGAAATATGTGATTTGTGTAAACATATTTCAAAGAGTAAGGATAGAACTGGCAAAAATCCGAGAGATGCTGTGATGTCCAAAATTAATAAATCTGAAAATGGAACAGTAAGTAGAGTTGAAATAGGAAATTTGCTTGATAATTTCAAAATAGATATCCTAGGGAGTCTTAGTGAACACCTAGATACCCATTAAGATACAAAACAAGAGAAAAGCCGAAAGTGTTGCATTATATAATTTTTGTCCCAAGTGTAGGAAGAAACATGCCTTAGGAGAATATCCCTTGATAGTATATAAATTTGTGTCATATGTACTTAAAACCAGTACATGAAGGAATTCCCTTCAATACCTGGTCTTAAATATGTTTTTGAAGATGAAGCTAGAACAAGCCACACTGAATCTCTTTGTTTTATTGCTAAAATACCATGCAAACATCAACAATCAAATATGAATGAAGGTTTCAATGCTCAATCATATGCACAACCATATAATAATTGGATTGCACCCATGCCATGGCAGCCTTGGCCACTATAATCTCAGAATCTATCTTGGGTACGAGGTTGGAAAAATCCTTATGGAAAATATCCTCAATATCTGCAATTCCGACAACCATATCCTTCTTTTCCACCACAATATTATCCTCCTCAAGCAACTCAACCTTCTAATTTCAAGATACGAATCAATAACTTTCATTACCATTTCCTCAAAAACCCAATCAACTACCTACTCAATACTTCCAAATCCAAACAATAAAAATCCAAAAAACTATTTATAATGTCGAAGGACAAAATTTTCAAGCTTGTTGATTACCCAATTAGGTCTAAATTATTTTCAAGTTAGATCTGCTAGGGTTTATCAAAATAAGTCACTAACTATTAGCATCCAAAAATCTAAAGAGCATGAATTTCATGAGAAAGATGCAAATCTTGGTTAAGGAAATATTCCTCTAAAGGAAGATGTTCCTATACCATCAAAGGTTGAGAAAATAAATAAAGTGTTGGAAATAATACTGAGAAGGGGGAGTGAATTAGTATTATCAAATGAATATAATTTTTTCATTTCCATATTAAGATTCATATACGCTCCTTCAGTTAAGGCAAACCGCGTGTATATGCAACTGTGTGTAATGAAACAAGCATATATCCAGTAAACTTATGATTCAGTTAGTTGACCCTTAATGAGTGCATTAGAACATTATTAACCATATGAACAGTAAATAGGAGCAGTAAAATAGAACAGATCATCACACACAAGAAGCACACATGAAAACCATGATGTAAGGTGGAAACCCAATGTGGGTGAAAACCACTTGCTGCAAGTCGTCTCAATCTTCTTTTTAATAAGAAACTTCTTTTTACAATATTTCTATATTGGTGCAGTCTTATACCAGTACATAGGCTTCTTCCTAGAGAAGGCTACAACCTTCTCTTGTTCTCCGCTTCTCCTGGAATGGAGTTACAACCCCCTTAGCTCTTGTACTAGCCGATCCTTTTACTAGTACGTAGGTGCCGGCCTACTGAATGCTCCAACCTTCACTCATTTTCTAGCTGCTACTGGAAGGGAGCTACCACCCCCTGAGCTCCTGTACTAGCTGCTGTACTAGTACGCAGGTGCCAACCTACAGAAGGAAACAACCTTCTTTTTCTTCCTCCAGGTACCACGTTTCATAAATTTTCAGACTGGATACTCCTGAAGCACAACACCATAATTTGAAGGCCACGTTTCATCCAATTTTCATACTGGACCCATTAATATCATTGAAGCACACAATCAATCAACATTAGCATCATCAATCTTTGAATCGCCCAATACTGAATCATTGAAACCTTGTCAACAAAATGCAGTCACTAGAACATAGAGCAGAACACAGAACTCTGCAACAATATTCAGAACCAACTGTATCATCAGAAATCATGCATCAGAGTGCACACGCTACTTGGAAGAGCCGAACCAACATGCATACGCAACTTCACCAAGGTGAACTAGCGTATATATCGCTAAATACTTACTTATAACTTCGCTACACTTCCTGACTTCAGACATACCCAAATCATTACATGTACAAGGATAATACATATGTTAACAACCAGATCTAGTCCATCAGATCACATAAAGATAAGTCATTCTGATCCTGATCCATTATAGATCTCATCCATCAATACTAAAGCTAAACATAATCAACCAATCTGAATATGCAGAATATTGACACCAGTAAACAGTCATCAAAACTCATCAACAACCAGAAACACCTGTAACTTCAAACATCATAGCTCATATGGTATATGCTACTTAGATGTTTCTAACCTGTGTATGTACGCGCTTTTATCATAGTCAACCAACGTATATGTCTATTAATATTTATTCATGATTTACAACTATTCCAAACTTGAGTTATACCCAGATCATAACATTTACAGAACATTACATGCGTCAGTATACAGATCTAGAATAAGCATGATCAAACTGTATAGAGATGATTCATTCCAAGCCATTAGATCCCAATCTATCCTTAGATTTTGTTCTCCATCAACCGCTTAGATTCCTCCTTAGCTTAGATCAAGCAAAGCATCATGAACCCATAACCTGTAGACTAGATCTCATACTTCATCAGATATTCAAGACTTTCTTAATGCATTTGCCTAATGATCTTCTTCTCCTTTTATAGTCTTAGGCCTTACTCAATACCATGGTCCAAAACCATTGAGAACGAATACTAGGGACCCAATACCTGGGTTCAACTCTTCGGACGCAATACCAAGGACCAAAACCATAGGTCTAAATACCACAGACCCAAAAATAAGCTTTCCCACATGTACGCGCTTTTCTGTGCATGAAAGTGCGTGGATACACATACGCGACATTTGATCAACAATCTTGTGTGTATACGTGTCTTTGTATATAGTGAACCTGCGTGTACACCCTACTTGGTATATAGTGAACCTACGTATATACGCGACTTGGTTCATAGTGAACCTGCGTATAACTTACATATGTACGCGACTTGGTATATAGTGAACCTACGTATATACTCTTCTTTCTTCATTCTTTGTAGTTTGATCATCAACTCTTTGCTAGTGACCTGCTGCACTATGATCTGTCATCTGTGTGAGTTGCCATCAAGGACAACACTTGTATCATAATTCCAACAATCTCCCCCTTTGGACTTGATGGCAACAACACCAAATCACTCTCCCCCTTTGACATCAAGGGCAAAGGGCGGACCAAGATATTCTCTTTCCTTGATAAACATTCCATTGTCCATACTCCCCCTGAGTACCTGCTGAAATCTCTTAATGAGCTCCCCCTTTGTATATTCCAAGGTGTACCAATCTGACCATGCTCCCTCTGAATACATGCTAAAGTCTCTGCTCTACTAAAGTGTGCTATTCATGATCCCCCTGACTGCAAGCAAGGTCTTGCAAAAAGATGTTCTACAAGAAGAACCTGACTCTACCATAAATGACCTTCCTATCACCAAGGACTCATACGTACATCCATCTCCCAACCTAGTGGGGATATACCAATATTGACTCATTCACCCAACCAAGTGGGGATATGACTGAACTAATACATCATCCTTCCCATGCATAGTGAGGGTACAAATTACATCATATGACCAAAAGGGATTCATCGAATGACTACAATAGATAGAGACAAACTATCATGAGTCTTGATATGACCTTTACATGACATTTATAGTAGAGACCAAACATCTAAATAAGATCATGATAGTCATCAGCAACTATCATACACAATGTATGATCTACTCCATAATCATCTGACAACAACATCCAGACCAGCAACAAGGTATGTCTGCATCAACTCATCCTCTTGAATAGAATTCAGCATATGACATACAGAATCATTCACATTATATCATATGTGAAAAACACCATAGCCATCTCATCAACATCAAGATCTGCATGATCCAAGTATCATCACATGGGAACATCTGCATCAATCAACATATGTAAGTATCAACTTATCATCATATAGGTAAGAACTTATCATGATCATGTCTCCAACAATGCAACTTTGAGTAAACATTCATGTATCCAGCACTATGTATCTTGAGCTCAAGATCATTTTTCAAGACTTCTTGATATTCAATAGCAATAATCATCATTCACATGAGTGCCAAGAACTATAGGAATCCTACATCATAACTGTATTATATGATCTTTATGCATATGACGACAGCAAAATATGAGTGACTCATCATCAAGTAATGAAGATGTGTATTCAAGCTTTGTACTTCTCCTTATCCTTATGAAGATCACTATGTAAGCACCATATGTGCATCATCAAAGAATCAACCACAATTCTGATCTGAACACCAACTCTGTAACCCTAAGAATCATATGAGATTTTGTCATGGACAACTCATAACCATATCATAGCAAGATGTATCATTTAGCCATATAAGCATCATCACTAAGGACTACTAACCATAATCCCAAAAATGCATTATTAAAAACATATGCTCCCCCCAAACCTATGCCATCTTGCTTACTGTCAGATCTAATCATGCATATATTAGCAAGAAGTATCATCATCCACAAGTTAAGATCAAATCATTTCTAAACATCTTACAAGTATCAAGACATTTCCACACAACATCAACATAGTGTAACCATTATGAAACAGAGAAATAATGGACTACATCATATCAAACCCCTTTTCCTGAGCCTATCTCATTGCTTTTCCTCAAACTAACATATACGCGACTGTGCAGTAACCAAATTGCGTATATACATGACTTCCCTTTATGAAACTTGCGTATGAGATTTAGGATACTGAAGTTTTGCACTTTCAGGTCCCTCTGAGTCTATTATGTCTGTATATTGTGCTGTGCCACATCTTTCTGACTATACTTCCTTGTTCTTCCATATCTTCAAGTGCGATGATGTTCTCTCTTTTTGGTAAGGTGCCCGTACTTTGTTCCTGCATTCCTTTGCTATATGTCCAAGCTTGTTACATGCATAACATCTTACATGTTTCATATTCCTTCTATAGCAATCAACAGATCTATGACCAAACATATTGCAAGCAAAGCAATATCCCTTAAAGTACCTGGAACGTGATGATCTTTTTGAGTGATAGTCTTGAACAATTCTTCTTCTACATCTGGCTACAACATGTCCAAGATTATGACATACATAACATTCAACATTATTCATTTGAGGAATTGACTGGCTGTTATTTCCATAGTTAGGAATAAAAGATTTTCTTTGAAGAATTTCTTTCCTTGGTTGTTGATGGGATGGACCTCTCATCTCCTTGTTGAGCATTTTAGATTTTACATTAGAGTCCCTTGTCTTACTTTGTGAACTAGCTTCTCCTTCAACAGATTCATGAAAACCAAGACCCATTTTGATAGTAGTAGACCTTTGACTACCAAGAATATCATCCAAGATCTTATTACTATCTTGAAATCATAAGAGCTTATCCTTTTCTTCTAAGTTATCTTTAAGAATATTTACCTCAACCTGATGTTGCTCCTCCTTTTCATGATACTACTTCTTCATGTTTTCTTCAGCTTTTCTTCCTTCTTCCAACTGATGTCTTAGTTCAAGAACTTCATTTTCTTGTTTTTCAAGAGATTGGAGTAGTTCTTTATTTTTCCTTTTTGTTTCTTCAAGATCTTCTTTTAGTGAGAGGATCGTAGCTTCAAGACTTTCATAGTAATTGGATCTATCTCTGAGTTTCTTCATTGTTGTGCTCCTTTCATTGACTTCTTTTCTTAATGATGTCACTTCATCCTGCAACTTTTGACATTGATCTTCCTTGTCCTTGAATAACTTCCTTACCTTGTTTCCTTCCTCTAATTGAGCTTTTAGTTTGGGAGCTTCTTCTTTGAAGGCACATTCCCTTTTGTTCAATAGATCTTGTTGATCTCTAATTTTGTCTCTAAGCCTTTTAAATTCTGCCTCTATTTTATATCTTTCTTGCTCACCCATAAGAGCAAATTCAGTTGTTTTGCTGTCACTTTCATCATATTCAAATGGATGGATAAATGTATCACCAGAGGATAACAAATTCATACCTGCTAGTTCTTTTGCTCGTTCATCTTCATCCTGAAGTGATTCTGAATCTGAAGTGCTTCTTCCACATATTCCCCAATCGATTCTCCCACTATCATAACTCTTCTGAGATGTCTTCTTCTTCTTAGGCGCTTTCTTCTTAAGCTTCTTTCGCATTGTTCTACAGATCTCCTTCAAGCGATCAAGCTTTTACCAAAGGAGTTGCTCCGATACTTACATATGTTGATTGATGCAGATGTTCCCATGTGATGATACTTGGATCATGCAAATCTTGATGTTGATGAGATGGCTATGGTGTTTTTCACATATGATATAATGTGAATGATTCTGTATGTCATATGCAGAATTCTTCTCAAGAGGATGAGTTGATGCAGACATACCTTGTTGCTGGTCTAGATGCTATTGTCAGATGATTATGAAGCAGATCATACATTGTGTATGATAGTTGTTGATGACTATCATGATCTTATTTAGATGTTTGGTCTCTACTATAAATGTCATGTAAAGGTCATATCAAGAATCATGATAGTTTGTCTCTATCTATTGTAGTCATTTGACGAATCCCTTTTGGTCATATGATGTAATTTGTACCCCCACTATGCATGGGAAGGATGATGTAATAGTTCAGTCATATCCCCACTTGGTTGGGTGAATGAGTCAATATTGGTATATCCCCACTGGGTTGGGAGATGGATGTATGTATGAGTCCTTGGTGATAGGAAGGTCATTTATGGTAGAGTCAGGTTCTTCTTGTAGAACATCCTTTTGCAAGACCTTGCTTGTAGTCAGGGGGACCATGAACAACACACTTCAGCAGAGCAGAGACTTCAGCATGTATTCAGAGGGAGCATGGTCAAAGTTGGTACACCTTGGAATATACAAAGTGGGAGCTCATTCAGAGATTTCAGTAGGTAATCAGGGGGAGTATGGACATCAGAATGTTTATCAAGGAAAGAGAATATCTTGGTCTGCCCTTTGCCCTTGATGTCAAAGGGGGAGAGTGATTTGGTGTTGTTTCCATCAAGGACAACACTTGTATCATAATGCCAATAGAAACTGTTAGCGTCGGTCTTAACATCCATCTGTTAGAGATCATTTCTCTTTATTGCATTTCATTTTTAGGTGTCTCACTCACTTCACTCAGTTGCATTCCGCTAGGGGCATGCCATAATCTGACGGAAGGGTCTGGCCATTCATTACCCCTCATGCCTTGCACTACTGGCTCAGGTCTGTTCATCGAAATCAAGTTTTTGAGTCACATACAGTCCTGTTTTAGTCTTTTGATCAGCAAGACTCATTTCAGTCACTAGGTCTAGGGTTTCACAAGTGTGTCTTCAAGCTGTCCAATAAAGCCAACAGGCCAGAGGGAGGTTCTTAATGAGTTGTCATTTCAAAGATTTTCATCATCAAATGGATGGATTATGACTTTTCTTCAAAATTCTGTTTTGAAGAAAATTCGACATTTCATGTTTTGTAATAATTTTCAAAAATTTTCAGTTGTTGAATTCTTCAGGTGCGGCCTTGATTTCCTTTACCAAATTCCATGTCAGCTATCCCTGCAAAACATTGCTAAGAATTTTATCATTTCAGTCAAAAAATCAAAAAGGAAATTTAAAAACAGAGTAGTATTCAAATGGGAAAAGGTGCCAATGCTAAAAATTACAAAGTTGGGTTTTGAAGAGACAAAAATCAAATCCATGTCTTTATAAAGCTATCTCCATGAGGATCAATGTCATTTGCAAGCCAATACCAAAGAGAAGCTGTTCAGAGAAAATTGGGTGAGTAAGTGCGTAATTTGGGTGAAGTTGGGTGAAACTTGACTAGCGCGGAACATAGAGCAGGTGGCGCGGCACACTGGGGATGCGCAGCGCACTGGGAGAAACCACACAGTGTAAATTAACATGGGCGTGACACACTGGGACAGTGCAACACATTGGGTATGCGGCGCGGCGCATACAGTCCAAGGCTAGAATTTGCTTGAAATTTCTCAAAATTGCCCATAACTTGCGTGGATTTGCTAGGTAGGGTCATTATCTTGATGTTTCATCCAATTTTATGATAAGTTATGGTGGTTTATGGATGATAACGATTGAAACAAAATCTTAAACCATACCTCTAAAGTACCTCAAAGGAAAATTGTTGTGGGTTTCACATTCATTGTTTTGCTACCAAAGTCACTCCTCCTTCCCGTTTCTCCCTTCTTTCCATCATTCCCTTCTCCCTTATTCCATTTCTCCCTGATTTCAATCTTCCCTATCCCCAAAAAATTACTAAACCCCTATCCCCAATTCCCTTCCACACATTTCCAAAAACCCCAAACCCTACCCTATACATCAGATCTCTCTAAACCCTCCTACATTTCCCTAATCCCTATAGTCCCAATAGTCCCTAAATCCCTTACTATTTTCCCCCTTCCTAATAGTCACTTGTTGCATATTTTTTCCCTTTGGTGGCAGAATTCAATCACATCACAAAAAGAGCAGTCCAACACAATTTTATCACCAGCATCTATTTCTCCAAGGCAATTTGTATAGCGGCAGTCATGTCATCCGGTCATTCATCTGATTATGAAGTGGAGACTCAAAGTGACTCACCCATGGAGGGACATGCACCCCGGAGGCCTCATAAAGGTGGTAGACATGTTAGAGAAGAACTGACCACACTTACAGAATTGCAGGCCTGCCCTCTTGCCGTCTCTTGTTTCCAGTTTCAGTTATGTTATGAATTTTGTGAAAAGGTTGCTACTGTTCAAGTCCATCAGGAGTTGGCTCGCTTATTTGTGTTACATTTACATGGTGATCGAGTTACTTTGGCTGGTGTCACTTTCACACTTACACCAGATTCTATCTCATTGGCAACCGGCATACCTAACATCAGAGAACCATGGAACAAGAGGCAAAAGATTGACTAGCAACATTATGAGCCTTTTATTAAACCTGGTTTCTTGAGGCAGCTAAAGAGAGTGTTCCCTTTCCAATATCTCAAAGATGAATATGCTCCCTTAATGAAATTAATCATGAAGTATTTCAGTTGTGAAGGTCGCTTCTCCTGACTATATGCTTATCACATCAGGTTGCTCATGCATTTCACCTGAGTATGGATGATGAACATCCCATATTTCATATGCTGAAACATAGAGAGGATGACAACCCTTGTGCAGCACAAGACCCCTGAGCAGCAGTTCAACAGTATTTGCCATTTTGCTCTCATCAAGATTTTGGTGGTTCATCAGCTTGGATTACAAGGCATCACTTGGGATGATTTCATCTCTCGTGACTTTTTCAAAGCTTCACAGGGACCTTCAGAGGTTGGGCATGAGACTGGTGGACCTTCTTATCAGCAAGAGGGCCATGATCCACACACTACAACTATATCGGTCTTCATTACATATCAGAAGGGCACGAGGCAGTTATTTGCAGCAGCAAATCAAGTGTTATCTCCACCCGGGGTGGAAGGGACCTCGCTTCCAACATCAGCATCATAGGTACAGGATAGAGGCAAGAGGCCAATGCAGGACGAGGGGCCTTCAGGTGAACGAGAGATTGATTTCATCCTCGTTCAGGATGATGTTACAGACATGGGCTCGCAAAATGCACATCTTAGAGAGATCATCCAGGAGTAGCAGATAGAGATCACAACATTGTCCCTTGACTTGGAGAGGGCTAAGTGGACTCTGAAATACTTGGAGTAGAGGAACAAATAACTTGAAGATCAGCAGGCAATCATGGAGTTGCAAAACATCTGCAAGAATCGCCAAGCTGCCCAAAGGCGGAGGATTGAGCTCACTTCATTGGAGCAAGAGATTAATGACGATCAGGAGTCTTGGCTCGAGAGAATTAACATCCACCTAGAGAGACTACTAGAAAAGGTCGACAGGGATAGAGCATTGCTGAGAGACATGGCGTTCCATTACAGGGTGCAGAATATGAGTGCCAAGGCACGAATAAGAAACCTAAAGGCAAAATTGAAGAAGGCAATAAAGAAGCAAAAGAGGCAAAAGGAGTGTGATCGCCTTTGGATGTTGGCTGAAGCCTCTTTATCCCATCATGACACTTGATAGAGAAGGTATAGCCCAAATTTCAAGAAATTTGGAGCAATTTTTGCATTTTTGAAAATTTTTGCACTGAAAAACAAGTTTTGCCTCCTTATGCGTCACGCCACGTGGCGCTTGCTTTTTGCTAGATGGCTCCAAATTGTAAAACCTTTATATTTTTGGTTTTGGCATGAAAAATCATGACTATTGGTGCATGGAAAAGAATTTTGGGAAAGTTTTGATTCCCCAAGAGGTCAAAAACACTCAAACAATGACCTCACTACCCCTATTTTGACACACAGGAAGTAGTCCTGGCAGATTGAAGTGTTGGAGGGGAAAATAGACACAAAATTGAAAAATGCGACTTAGGTTGGAAAGTAGATAGGACGGGCTTTCCAAAGAGCTATCTTGGGCTCAATTTGGACTTCGGTAAGTGCCTCAAATTCAGCTCCAAAGTGGCACAATGAATAGAGGATTTGGCGCGACGCATAGAGGATTTTTGCCAAATTACATTCCAGCTCAGAAATTCGGCCAGTTTTGACTAGTTTTGCTTTGTGATGTAAATTTTGACCTATCTAGATGTAATTGGAGGATCATGATGTAATATTGGCATATTTTTACTTGTTCTAGAGGATTCATTCACTTAAAAGTGAAAATTTAATGAATGAATCAGTTTCCTACCTTATAGAGGCAAGTTGTTTGATTGCCTAGATTTCGGTGCTTTCTTTAGAATTGGTTGAAACAACTCCTAGAATGATGAGCTCGACCCATAGAGGCAAGGGAATTGGTTGGGCTAGTCTATATCATGTAATTTCTAAGTCATTTTCAGGGTTGGACACTTGGGATTGCTTGGCACTTCATTGTACATTCTATCTCTGCATTTTTGGCAAAGGAAAGACCAGGGTTTTGCAGCACTTTTTGGGATCCATGTGGTTCTGTGTTTTGATGGTTTGTTTCTCTATGTACTTGTAAGTTCATTGATGTTTATGTGTATCATTTTCCCTTCCCTTTAATTCTAAAATTAAACAAATGAGTGATTAAAGTAGAATTCACTGGACTGTTGTGCTTTGCTTTGAACTTTTGTTTAATTTTCAATATTTTCATCTGTTTGAGGAGGAATCTTGAGACTCTCTTGCCATCCTTGGCTCCTCACCAGTCTGGTCCATCCACTTATTCACTTTGAAAGCATCAAAACGATTGCCTTCCTTGCCCCAATCAGAAATCTGCAAAAACTATGTCTCATCCCCGGACCCAAAATTTGCCTTTCCCTTTTGCCGACTCAAAACCCCCAAAAACTCAAATCAAACCCTTGTACTACATACCTAGCCTAAAATAAGTTGTTATTTTAGGATCATCTTCAACAGATCAATTACTTCAGAAGGTGGAGCAAATGATTGAAAGGGTGAAACCTGATAAACCAGAGCCATAAGTTAGAAATCCTAACTTCCGTGGCCAGCAACAACCACAATATAGAATCAAACAAAGAGAGCAGTGATCCGAACACCAGACAACACAACAGCCAGTACAGCCACCTCTACAGTAGAATGTGGTACTTGGTCCAGAGTCAGAGGAGGAGGAGAATGTGATTGGAGAGGAAAACCACTTTTTTACTCTAGATGATATGCCAATTTATATTACTGAAGAAGAGGAGTACGCAGAAAGTTGAGTAGTACACAAAGATGCAGATTTCATTCTAGCAAATGACACGGTTTTGGAAGAAGAATCAAATGAGTACCAAAGAGGTTATATGAATGCTTTGTCCACCCATCATCGTCAATATTCACTTAGAAACAAAGATGTGCCTATTAACCCAATTCAGAAGAGTAAAGAAGCTTCAGCATCAAAGAATGATTCACCTGGTGTACAAAAGAAAGGGAAAGAGACAGCTGATTCTAATATCAACAAATCTCCATCAGCAAAAAAATCAAATCAGCTAATTGCATCGAAGGAAAAGGAGAAGAAAGATGTCCCAGTCAAAGAGGTAGAAAAGATTTCAGCTTTTAGTTTGGAAAATGAAATTTCTAAATTGAAGGTATCCATTCCCTTGACTGAAATAATGAGGAATGGCAGTTATAGAGGACAAGTTTCTAAAATTTTAAACTTTGATCCAATGTTTGATATGGTGAATGTCGAAGATGATCAACCAGAATTGATTTTCGGGACAACATTGAATGGTGAGTCTCCAGATAGTGATGTAACACCTTTTTATATCAGTTTACAAGTGCATGATTTTGTGTTGCATACTGCTATGTTCGATTCCGGAGCTTCCCACAATCTTATGCCGAAAGCTATGATGGAGAAGTTGGGTTTAGACATCACTAGGAAATACCATGATCTCTTTTCATTTGATTCTAGCAGAGTGATATGTATTGGGCTCATCAAAGACTTGGTTGTAAGTCTGGATCAAATCCCAACGAAGAATGTTTTGATGGATATTGTTGTGGCGGACATTCCTCCCAGGATTGGTATGCTCCTTTCCAGGTCTTGGGGAGAGAAATTAAAAGGGACATTACAACTAGATTTCTCCTATGCAACAATTCATGTGTTTGGCCAAATGTGAAAATTGTATCGGGAACAAAAAATGAAATACATGATTACAAGCAAGGAGAAACTGATCAATCATCCGATCAATTATGTACATACAAATCTAGAGTCTTTTGTTTTGTATTCAGATAGTTTCAATGATATAGATAGTCAGTTAGTAGAAGCAGAAAGTATTCCAGAAATAACAGAGAATTTCAGAGAAATTTTGAAGAAAGAAGGACAAGAAAAGCAAGACACAGTTGAGCAATCAGTTGAATATAATGGACAACAAGCAGGAAAACAGAGTCAGCAGAATTTCGACACTTAGAAGAAGATGAAGAGGGCCTGTGGACCATGGATTTCGATGGTGAAGTGGGAAATGATGGTGCTAGAATTGGTATTTGGGTACGCAGTCCTTTTTCCACTCCAAACAAAGTGCCTAGTAATGTGCGGGTATGTTCTTACAAGTTAGCTTTTGATTGTTCGAACAATGAGGTTGAGTACGAAGCTTTGATTGCTGGCATAAAAATTCTAAGAAAGTTCAATGCTAAGAGGATTGCAGTATATGGTGACTCTGAATTGGTGATTAAGCAAGTGAAAGGCGAGTATCAAGCAAAACTTCCTCAGATGAGGGCTTACTGAAATGTTGTCCTAGACATCTTGAAATCGTTTTCAGATTATACCTTGACGTGTGTGCCTCATATTCAAAATGACATTGCTGATGAACTTGCTAAGGCAACAAGTAGTTTGAAGATTCCAATGAACACAAGCAATAAATTCGAAATCCATGTCAAGAATCATCTGATTGTCTCGGACAATCAGAGATATTGGCAAGTTTTCCAAGATGATGAGAAAATTGATAATTTTCTGCAAAACAAAGGTAAGTTCAAAGATACCTCAATTTATGTAGAACATGATGATGGTGAAGATGATGTGCAGATCAATCAAATGGAAGTTTTGCAGCTAAAGGATAACATCATTACTAAAGGTCTGATACCTTTAGAAGAACTCTTTGATCAAGATGACGTAGCCCGCAAGCCAACCTTGTAGCCAACAGAAAGGGGTGTTGAAGAGGTCAATATCAGAATAGCTGCAAATCCCAAAATGGTAAAACTGTCCAAAGCATTGCCACACAAGGTAAAAGACAAATATATCAGTTTGTTGTCATCTTTTTCTGATGTGTTTTCTTGGGATTATTCTGACTTGAAGACATATGATACCAATATAATTTAGCGCATGATTCCCACTAAGCCTAATCAAAAACCTTTTAGACAGAAGTTGAGAAGGCTAAATCCAAAATTGTTGCCATCAATTGAGAAGGAGATAAACAAGTTAGACAAATCAGGAATCATTGTTCCCATCAGATCTTCCGAATGGATCTCTAATTTGGTGGCCGCATGAAAGAATACAGGTGAGATTCGTTTGTGCATTGATTTTAGGAATCTCAATAAAGTTTCATTAAAGGACAATTATCTATTGCCCAAAATGGATCATATACTTCAGCAAGTAGTTGGAGCGTCTCGGATGTCACTACTCAATGGTTATTCCGGATATAACCAAATTTTTGTCCATGAAGATGACCGGGATAAAACATCGTTCACCACTCTGTGGGGAACTTTTCATTATGCCAAAAATGCCTTTCGGTTTGAAGAACGCGGGTGCCACATTTTAGCGGGAAATGGACTTGGCTTTTGCAAATGAGAAGGATTTCCTTTTGGTTGTGTACCTTGATGATCTGACCGTGTTTTCCAAATCAGATGAACAAAACATGTATCATTTGAAAATTGTCTTTCAAAAGCGCAGAAAATATGGTGTGTCGTTGAATCCGAAGAAGAGCTTGTTTGCCATGGATGAGGGTAAATTACTTGGGCACATTATATCAAAAGATGGCATTCGTATTGATCCAGCACATTTAGAAACAATTCAACAAATTGATCTTCCCCGGAACAAGAAGGAGATTCTATCTTTTAATGGTAAGATGAATTTTTTACGTCGCTTTGTGCCTAACCTTGCTGAACATCTAAGAGAGATTACAAACATGCTTAAGAAGGACAGCCAAGTGAAGTGGATGAAAGAGGTTGTAAAATCTTTCAACTTAGTCAAATTAGCACTTTCTTCAGCTCTGATTTTAATCAGCCCGGACTACACTCAGGATTTTATATTGTTTTCTTTTGCTTCGGAGCATACAATGGCAGTTGTATTAATGCAGAAAAGAGAGGAGTATGAAAGACCAATTGCTTTTTTCAGCCGAACCATAATAGATGCAACCTTGAAGTACAATATCATGAAAAAGCAGGCCCTTGCACTTGTCAAAGAATTGAAAGATTTTTCGGGTATATGTTTTGCATTCTCATACTTTGGCTTATGTTCCTAACGTTGTTGTCAAGGATGTTTTAGTGCAGACTGATGCCGAAGGAAGAAGAGGCAAGTGGATTGTCGCTTTGTTGGAGTAAGATGTGGAGATAAAGCCCACCAAGCTTGTTAAAGGGCAGGGATTGGCAAAGTTAATGGCTAAATCCAACTTGTACACCTTAGACATAAATTTGATCACTGCTATGTCTGATGAGAATGAGGAAGGTTCGTCAATTCAGGTATCCGAAATGTTTGTTCTTTCCCCATGGTATTCAGATATCATATATGTGCTGTAGAATTTGTTGCCACCTCCTGGTATGACTAGAAACAAAAGTAGAACTT
Organism: Pinus taeda; assembly: GCA_000404065.3. Lineage (NCBI taxonomy): Eukaryota > Viridiplantae > Streptophyta > Pinopsida > Pinales > Pinaceae > Pinus > Pinus taeda. The sequence continues at coordinate 67,944 of APFE030357189.1, read as the reverse complement.
TCAAATTAAAAGCTGCGAAGTTTTGTATTCTAAATTCTGCACTTTACTGGAAAGATCCCGGTGGTGTTCTGTTGAATTGTTTGGTGGAAGAAGAAGCAAAGCAGGTCATGGAGGATTTCCACAAAGGGGATTGTGGCGGTCACCTTTTTTGGAAAACAACGGCAAATAAAATTCTGAGAGCGGGATACTATTGGCTGACATTGTTTTCTGATGTATATAAGGTTGTCAAGAGCTATCATAAATGTCAGATTTTTGAAGGAAGGCAGAAATTACAGCCTTTTCCACTTAAACCCATTGAGGTGAGTGCCCCTTTTCAGCAGTGGGGGTTGGATTTCATTGGTGAAATTCATCCTGCTTCTTCCGGTCAGCATCGATGGATTCCCATGGCAACAGATTATTTCACGAAATGGATTGAAGCAATTCCCACCAGACAAGCTACGGATGCGGTAATTATTTCATTCCTTGAGAATAACATCTTGTCTCATTTTGGTTGCCCGAGTAAGTTAATCACTGATAACGCAACAACATTCAAATCAAAGAGGATGATTGAGTTTTCTAACAAGTATAAAATCATTTTGGGTCACTCAACTGCCTATCATCTGCAAGGAAATGGTTTGGTGGAGTCTTCTAATAAATCTTTAGTTAACATCATCAAGAAGCTGCTGGAAATTAGCAAGAAGAGTTGGCATAAGAAGTTGGTCAATGCACTTTAGGCAGATCGGGTCAACCAAAAGAAATCCATTGGTATGTCTCCCTTTGAGCTTGTTTATGGAGTTGATACATTGTTCCCTACTTCTCTAGCAGCCTTGGTAGTCAAACTTCTTCAGAAGGCCGGCAGTGAGGAAGATCCTATGTAGAGAAGACTAAACCAAATGGTCCATTTGCAGTAGACAAGAGAAGAGGTCTTCCAAAATACATCGAAGTTGCAGGAGAAGATCAAGAAAATATATGACAGAAAAGCGAAGGCAGACAAATTCCAATTGGAGGAACTGGTGCTGAAATGGGATGCAAGGAATGAGGAAAAGGGTAAACATGGTCAGTTTGAAAATCTCTGGAAAGGTCCCTTCAAAATTGCTGCGTATCTTGGTCAGAATGCTTTTCTTCTGAAGGGGATGAATGGAGAATAATGTCCTGGAGGGTCGGTCAATGGTCGACTGCTCAAGAGGTATCATTTCTGAGTTGTTTCTGTTGTCTACATTGTCATTGTACATACCATTTTAATTTCAATTTCATTGCAAGAGTGTGTTGGGATCTTTTCTTCAGTCTGGGGCTCAAAGTGAAGGCTATAATTCTGAAGAAATATTTTCAGTTTTGGGTTCAGTTTGTCGAGTCAGTTTTTCAGTCATTTTGATTTCATAATTGAGCCAGTTTGAGTCAATAAATGAGTCAAGAGTCTTGTGTTAAAATAATGGACTCCATAGCCCAATGGACGAAGGAACTGTCTAGGTTTCCCAAAGATCTGTCATTCTTGGCACCTCCAAGGAGATACCATCCCCATTGGAGCCAATGTTAGAGTCGGTCTTTACATCCCTCCATCAGAGATCATTTCTCTTTATTGCATTTCATTTTTAGGTGTCTCGCTCGCTTCACTCAGTTGCATTTTTCTAGGGGCATGCCATAATATGACGGAAGGGTCTGGTCATTCATTACCCCTCATGCCTTGCACTGCTGGCTCAGGTCCGTTCATCGAAATCAAGTTTTTGAGTCACTTACAGTCCTGTTTTAGTATTTTGATCAGCCAGAGTCATTTCAGTCACTAGGTCTAGGGTTTCACAAGTTGTGTCTTCAAGCTGTCCAATAAAGACAACAGGCCAGAGGGAGGTTCTTAATAAGTTGTCATTTCAAAGATTTTCATCATCATATTGATGGATTATGACTTTTCTTCAAAACTCTGTTTTGAAGAAAATTCGACATTTCGTGTTTTGTAATAATTTTCAAAATTTTTCAGTTGTTGAATTCTTCAGGCACAACCCTGGTCTCCTTTTCCAAATTCCATGTCAGCTATCCCTGCAAAAAATTGCCAAGAATTTCATCATTTCAGTCAAAAAATCAAAAAGGAAATTTAAAAGCAGAGTTGTATTCAAATGGGAGAAAGTGCCAATGCCAAACATTACAAAGTTGGGTTTTGAAGGGATAAAAATCAAATCCATGTCTTTATAAAGCTATCTCCATGAAGATCAATGTCATTTGCAATCCAAGACCAAAGAGAAGCCGTTCAGAGCAAATTGCGTGAGTAAGTGCGCAATTTGGGTGAAACTTGACTGGCGTGGCGCATAGAGCAAGTGGCGCAGCGCACTGGGAGAAACCACACAATGTAATTTAACACGGGTGCGATGCACTAGGATGACACGATGCATTGGGTGTGTGGCGTGACGCATACAGTCCAAGGCCCGAATTTGCTTGAAATTTCTCAAAATTGCCCATAACTTGCGTGGATTTTCCAGGTAGGGTCGTTATCTTGATGTTTCATCCAATTTTATGATAAGTTATGGTGGTTTATGTATGATAATGATTGAAACAAAATCTTAAACCCTACCTCTAAAGTACCTCAAAGGAAAATTGTTGTGGGTTTCACATTCATTGTTTTTCTACCAAAGTCACTCCTCCTTCCCGTTTCTCCCTTCTTTCCATCATTCCCTTCTCCCTTATTCCATTTCTCCCTGATTTCAATCTTCCCTATCCCCAAAAAATTACTAAACCCCTATCCCCAATTCCCTTCCACACATTTCCAAAAACCCCAAACCCTACCCTATATATCAAATCCCTCTAAACCCTCCTACATTTCCCTAATCCCTATAGTCCCAATAGTCCCTAAATCCCTTACTATTTTCCTCCTTCCTAATAGTCCCTTGTTGCATCTTTTTTCCCTTTGGTGGAAGAATTCAATCACATCACAAAAAGAGCAGTCCAACACAGTTTTATCACTAGCATCTATTTCTCCAAGGCAATTTGTATAGCGGAAGTCATGTCATTCGGTCATTCATCTGATTATGAAGTGGAGACTCAAAGTGACTCACCCATGGAGGGACATGCACCACAGAGGCCTCATAAAGGTGGCAAACATGTCAGAGAAGAACAGACCACCCTTACAGAATTGCAGGCCTGCCCTCTTGCCGTCTCTTGTTTCCATTTTCAGTCATGTTATGAATTTTGTGAAAAGGTTGCCACTGTTCAAGTCCATCAGGATTTGGCTCGCTTATTTGTGTTACATTTACATGGTGATCGAGTTACTTTGGCTGCTGTCACTTTCACACTTACACCAGATTCTACCTCATTAGCAACCGGCATACCTAACATCAGAGAACCATGGAACAAGAGGCAAAAGATTGACCGGCAACATTATGAGCCATATATTAAACCCAGTTTCTTGAGGTAGCTAAAGAGAGTGTTCCGTTTCCGATATCTCAAAGATGAATATGATCCCTTAATGAAATTAATCATGAAGTATTTCAGTTGTGAAGGTCGCTTCTCCCGATTATATGCTTATCCCATTAGGTTGCTCATGCATTTCACCCGGGTACGGATGATGAACATCCCATATTTCATATGCCAAAACATAGAGAGGATGATCACCCTTGTGCAGCACAAGATCCCTGAGCAGCAGTTCAACAGTATTTGCCATTTTTCTCTCATCAAGATTTTGGTTGTTCATCAACTTGGATTACAGGGCATCACTTGGGATGATTTCATCTCTCGTGACTTTTTCAAAGCTTCACAGGGACCTTCAGAGGTTGGGCATGAGACTAGTGGACCTTCTCATCAGCAAGAGGGCCATGATCCACACACTACTACTATACCGGTCTTCATTACATATCAGAAGGGCACGAGGCAGTTATTTGCAGCAACAAAGCGAGTGTTATCTCCACCTGGGGTGGAAGGGACCTCGCTTCCGACATCAGCATCATAGGTACAGGACAGAGGCAAGAGGCCAATGCAGGACGAGGGGCCTTCAGGTGAATGAGAGACTGATTTCATCCTCGTTCAGGATGATGTTACAGACATGGGTTCACAAAATGTACATCTTAGAGAGATCATCCAAGAGCAGCAGACATAGATCACAGCCTTGTCCCTTGTCTTGGAGAGGGCTAAGTGGACTATGAAATACTTGGAGCAGAGGAACAAATAGCTCGAAGATCAGCAAGCAATCATGGAGTTGCAAAACATCCGCGAGAATCGCCAAGCTACCCAAAGGTGGAGGATTGAGCTCACTTCATTGGAGCAAGAGATTAATGATGATCGAGAGTCTTGGCTCGAGATAATCAACATCCACCTGGAGAGACTACTGGAAAAGGCTGACAGGGACAAAGCATTATTGAGACACATGGCATTCCATTACAAGGCGCGCAATATGAGCGCCAAGGAATGAATAAGAAACCTAAAGGCAAAATTGAAGAAGGCAATAAAGAAGCAAAAGAGGCAAAAGGAGCATGATCGCCTTCGGATATTGGCTGAAGTCTCTTTAGCCCAGAATGACACTTGATAGAGAAGATACAATCCAAATTTCAAGAAATTTGGAGCAATTTTTGCATTTTTGAAATTTTTTGCACTGGAAAACAGGTTTTGCCTCCCTATGCGTCGCACCACGTGGTGCTCGCTTTTGCTAGAGGTCTCCAAATTGTAAAAACTTCATTTTTTGGATTTGGCATGAAACATCATGACTACTAGTGCATGGCCAAGAAGTTTGGGAAAGTTTTGAGTCCCCAAGAGATCAAAAACACTAGAAAAATGACCTCACTACCCCTATTTTGACACATAGGAAGCGGTCCTGGGAGATTGAAGTTTTGGAGGGGCAAATGGACACCAAATTGAACAATTCGACTTGGGTTGGAAAGTAGATAGGAATGGCTTTCCAACGCGATATCTTGGGCTCAATTTAGACGTCAGTAAGTCCCTCAAATTCATCTCCAAAGTGGCACGATGCATAGACGATTTGGCGCGACGCATAGAGGATTTTTGCCAAATTTTTCACCTTCCAGCTCAGAAATTCGGCCAGTTTTGACTAGGTTTGCTTTGTGATGTAATTTTTTACCTATCTAGATATAATTGGAGGATCATTATGTAATATTGGCATATTTTTACTTGTTCTAGAGTATTCATTCACTAAAAAGTGAAAATTTAATGAATGAATAAGTTTCCTACCTTATAGAGGCAAGTTGTTTGATTGCCTAGATTTCAGTGCTTTGTTTAGAATTGGTTGAAATAGCTCATAGAATGATGAGCTCGACCCCTAGAGGCAAGGGAATGGGTTGTTCTAGTCTATATCATGTAATTTATAAGTCATTGTCAGGGTTGGACACTTGGGATTGCTTGGCACTTCACTGTACATTCTATCTCTGCATTTTTGGCTAAGGAAAGACCAGGGTTTTGCAACACTTGTTGGGATCCATGTGGTTCTGTGTTTTGATGGTGTGTTTATCTATGTACTTGTAAGTTCATTGATGTTTAGGTGTATCATTTTCCCTTCCCTTTACTTCTGAAATTAAACAAATGAGTGATTAAAGTAGAATTCACTGGACTGCTGTGCTCTGCTTTGAAATTTTGTTTAATTTTCAATGTTTTCATCTATTTGAGGAGGACTCTTGAGACTCTCTTGCCCTCCTTGGCTCCTCACCAGTCTGATCCATCCATTTATTCACTCTAAAATCATCAAAACGATTGCCTTCCTTGCCCCAATCAAAACTCTACAAATACTGTGTCTCATCCCCGGACCCAAAATTTGCCTTTCCCTTTTTCCGACTCAAAACCCCCAAAAACTCAAATCAAACCCTTGTACTTCATACCTAGCCTAAAATAAGTTGTTATTTCAGTCATCTCGAGCCCCATCGATTATCTTTTCTGAGATTTACTCGGAGAGAGCCCTCTCCTGTCCTCATAGGGCTAGCTACGAGGCTGAGCATGGTTTGATGTGGACCTAGAAGCTTACCTTTTCAGCCTGAGGTAAATCTAGGCTCTAACAGAAAGCTCCTACAATTCCTCTAGTAGAACAACCTTCTATTTCTTTGCAAGATCCACCTTTTCCTGGAAGGCTCAAAATTGATGACGAAATAGAAAGGAAAATTGTTTAGTATATTATGATATGCTAGATGAACTTAAGAATATTTTCATTAAAATTTCTTCATTACAAGCTATAAAGGAAATACCAATATTTACAAAAACTATTAAGGAGCTATGCATTAGAAAAATAGGAAGAGAAAGGAAAGGTGTTAAAAAGATTCAATTGGTAGGAAAAATCGTTAATATCATGATGAGAAAACCTATTGTTCAAAAATATCTAGATCTTGGTAGTCCCATTGTGAAAATTCATATCAATGGTATTGAAATCCCAAACACTCTGATTGATCTAGGAGAAATCATTAATATCATGAGTAAACGAATAATGGAGCAACTTAAGCTTCATAGTGTTCAATATACTCCTACATTATTATAATTACCAGATTGGTATATTATCAAACTAGATGGAGTATTAGAAGATGTGTCTATTTCTCTTGATTATTGGGAATATCCTGTAGATTTCATGATTCTAACACCCAAGAGTAATTTAGGAGGCCATCCATTGATCCTTGGTAGACCTTGGCTAGCTATAGTTGATGTCTTCATAAGTTGTATATCTAGTGATATGTATATCTCTAACAGAAATTCCACTAAGAAATTTACATTGTATCCTCCTACAAAAAAAATAACTGAAGTAGAAAGTGAGATTTGGATAGATGACGATAATGAAGACTTTAATGATTCTCAACAAGCTTATACTCTTTCACAATTAGATGAAGAAGATTAATTGATAAATTTAATGAATAATAATGATTCTTATTCGTATTGCGAGAAAGATTAAAATTTTAAAGAACAATGCAATATTGAATATTTATCATCTCACCAAATAGATTTACATTCTATGGAAAACTTTGGCAATCCTCAAGTAGATTTTTTTTTTCAAATAAAACATTTAATATTAATAATAATTTGGAAGAATTTAAAAAGATAAATTTGATACAAATGCTATAAAAACATTCTTATGCTTATGCATGGGAGTACACTAAAATGAAAGGGATTCATCCTAAAACTTGTATGCATCATATTCATATTCAAGAAAATTCCAAACCAATTAGACAACCTGAGAGAAGGATAAATCCTAATTGAGAGAAATTCTTAAGGAGAAATTACAAAAGTTACTTAATGTGAATTTCATCTATCCAATATCAGATAGTCATTGGGTGTCACCTTAAGTGATTGTTCCTAAGAAAAATGGAAAATGGAGAGCGTGCATTGACTGTAGGGAATTAAACAAAGCTACTTTGAAAGATCATTTTCCACTACCTTTTATAGATCAAGTATTAGATACCTTGGAAGGAAAGAAGTATTTTTCATTTTTAGATGGTTTTAATGTATATAACCAAATCAAACTAGCACCAAAAGATCAAGATAAAACTACTTTTACATATCCATGGGGAACATATTCCTATATGGTTCTTCCCTTTGGATTATGTAATGCACCTGCCACATTTCAGAGAGCAGTCTTAGGTATCTTTTATGATCTAATTCATGATTGTGTGAAAGTATACATGGATGACTTTACTGTGTATGGTGGTACTTTTGAAGAAGCTATTGAAAATATGGAAAAAATTCTTTTTAGATGTAAAGAGGTAAACGTTTCATTAAGCCATGAGAAATTTTTTATGACCTTGAATAAAGGGATTGTTTTAGGCCACCATATTTCGAGTGATGGAATTAAAGTGGATACATCTAAAGCAGAAATAATTTCTAAAATTTCAATTCCTGTTTGTCAAGGAGATGTTAGAAGTTTTCTTGGGTTTACTCGATATTATAGAAGATTCATAGAAAATATTACAAAAATAGCCTCTCCACTCTTCAAACTCCTTACAAAATATTATGAATTTATTTGGAATTATGTCTGTTAGAAAGCATTTGAGACATTGAAACAAAATATTAATGAAGCACTAATTTTAAGAGGACCTAATTGGGCTCTTCCTTTCCATGTTTCTACTGATGATTCATATAAATCTCTAAGAGCTATATTAGGACAAAAATATTTAACTCCTTATCCTATCTATTATACAAGCAAAAAATTGACTCCCATAGAGTTAAATTACATCGTAACAAAAAATGAGTTTTTAGTTGTTGTGCATCCCATTAATAAATTTCTTCATTATATTATTGGTTATGAAACTTTTATTCATACATATCATTTTGCATTAGATATCTAATGAACAAACCAGTCACTACTGGTAGAATTACAATATGGTTTCTATTATTATAAGAATTCAACATTACTATTCTTGATAGACTAGGAAAAGAAAATATAGTTTTTGATTTTCTTTCTAGAATGTAGAATAATAATGAGGATGTTCTTGCAAAAGGTAACTTTTTCGATGAATATATTTTTGCAATATCTGCTAAAACACCTTGATTTGCAGATATTGCTAATTATTTGGCTACAAGAAATTTACCTCCATAACTACTAGCTAGAGAAAATAAAAAAGTGATCAAATCTAGTGCACCTTATTCTTGGATAGATGGAGAATTGTACAAAACTCGATCTGATTTGATTATTAGAAGATGTGTTCGAGAAGATGGAGTACCTGAAATATTGAAATCTTGCCACCCTGAGCCATGTAGAGGACATTTTTCTGGTAAAAGGGTTGCGTACAAAATCCTTCTTTTGAGATATTATTAGCCATCGATTTTCAAAGATGCCAAATAGTATTCCAAAAGATGTGATAGTTTTCAAAGAATGGGGAATCCCATTCCATCAAATGAAATGCCTCTAGAACCATAGGTACTTATAGAACCCTTTGAGAAGTGGGCTCTAGATTTTTTTTGACCAATAAATCCTCCATCTAAACATAAAATGTACATATTTGTTTGCATATATTATGTTACAAAATGGGTAGAATCTAAACCTCTTTTTCTTGCAACTGAAAATGTTTTAGTTACATTTGTTTTTGAGGATATATTTACTCATTTTGGTGTTCCAAGATAAATTGTAATAGATCAAGGTACTCAATTCACATCCAAGTTGGAGCAAAATATCATGGATCAATATAAAATAAAGTATTGAAAGTTTACTCCATATCATCCACAAGCCAATGGACAAGTGGAATCTACCAACAAAGTTCTTGAAGAAATTCTTACCAAAACTATGCATTTGTGTAGAAAGGATTGGGCCGGAAAACTCCCAAAAGCATTATGGGCATACCGAACTACATGGAGGAATACAAGTGGACATACTCATGATCTTGTATATGGAAAGAAATTTTTTCTTACAATTTAATTCCAAATAGATACCTTCAGAACAACAACTAAATTGGGCCTTTATCTATCAAAAGCTCAGAAATAAATATTAGCATAATTGAATGAGCTAGATGAAATCCGATAAGATGTTATTCAAATAACCAACATAGTTCAACAATAAAGATGTAAGTGGCATGAAAAATTCATCAAAGCTATAAAATTCATGCAAGGTGATTGGGATATTCTCTTTTATTCCAAGTTCAAATAATTTCAAGGAAAAATTCAAACTCATTGGCTTGGTCCTCATGAGATTGATACTATTTTTGATAATGGAGTAGTCAAAATCAAAACTATTGATGATGACCAAATTTCTTTCCTTGTTAATGGTTATATATTAAGGTTGTATCATAAACCACTAACAAAGAAAGAATTTTTCAAATATTTACAAGAGAATTCTGAATTCAAGTTGGTCAAGGAAGGGGATTCTTCTCCGCACTCTCTAACTTCACTTTAATTTTTCCAAATGAAAATAAATATATATAATATATATATATATATATATATATATATAATAATATTATATATATATAATATAACATGAAAACCAACTATGTTGGCAGTTTTTATACAATACAATTTTAACTGAAAACCAAGATCTATTGGAAATTTAGATTTTCCAAAACACCCTCTTTCCTGTCCCTATTTTTTTTTATCCTTCTTTTTTCTAATAAATTATCAGGTTCCAAGCCATATTTCCAATAAGGATCATTGTTTTCATTGACCATCAAAAGTAGCAAAAATAATAAAGAAGTCTTCTCTTGATCATATAAAGAAAATATGAGAAATGATAAGAAGAAAACAAAATTCCTATCATTCTGTAGCCGATTTTCAATTCTGCAACCAAATTCGAATTCTACATCAAAACAATATCTAGAGAACATAAAAACAAAGGTATGTAAGAATATTAAAATTGTATTTCATATAGGAGATTAGGTTTTAATTTATGGATGATTGTATTAACAAGTTGAGGACCTTATACATTTGATATCATATTCATAACCATTATACCATATCCCCTTATCATTACACCACTAGTCACATCAAGTTTGATCGGAATTAAACACATGAAACCGGTCCTTTGAAATCGGATATGGGAAATTGTGAAAGTACAATCCGGACACACTATAACCTCTCCCATCAGTGACTTACCTTTCCATCATTTAACCCTATTTCATATCCATTCTTCTCAATTCCTATTTGCATTTAGTTCATTCCCTCTTTGAAAGCTTCCATTATCCCAGTTGAAAGAAAACAATCAAGGCCAATACTTCTCTTGACCATGGGAATGCTTGTTCATTCTAAATCAAATGGAGTAAAATTTCTTCAAGCATATCCAAGTGTTAAAGACCAATTGCAACAAGTGGGATGGCTCTAGGTTTCTAATAAATTCAATGGGTATGAAACAAAAGTTACCAAAGTGTTTGCCTGAGCATTTGATGGAGTAGAAGTAGAGAATTAAGATCATCCTCACAGAATCTATTGTGGTAGAAGCAACAGGACTACCAAGAAATGATGAAAGCCGGTTCAAGAATAGGAGAAATAAAGAGAATGACTAGGTCCATTTCCTTAGACAACTAGGTATGGATTTATCCATTTTCAAAAAGGGTCTTCTAGTTACTGCATTAAAGGGAAAATGGAGAAATCTCTTACTAGTTATTTAAAATTTTGTAACATGTCAAGGTAGGTTTGGGACAATTTTCTTCTACCATGCCAAGCTTAGGATGCATATTTGTTATGGAAATGAAATTAGTTTTCCTTACCTTCTTCTTCAAAGTTGAAAGAAAATGGCATTTGGCACACATAGAGAGTCTAGGTCCATTGATAACTCTCTTTACCATCATGGACTCATCAATATTCATGTAGAAGCACATTTGGAAGCTAGAGAAGATAGTTGGTTAGATTTCTTAGTGAGAAACCATTTTGTAGAAGCCTGAGAGGAAGAAACAAATAATAGGGTTAAGATAAGTCAAAGAAAGTCAAACCCTAACCATGGAAAATAGAGAATTGAAGAAGAAATCTGAGAGCTAAATATAACCAAAACATTAGAAGATCCATTTGAAGATGATACCCCACTATCCCAGTATCTTGAGAAATTTAAACAAAATAATGACAAACAAGACTTTAGCAGAAATAAATCTAGCTTGAGCCAAAAGTTACCAGAGGAAAAGAAGAAAGTAGAGGATAATAAAACAAAAAGGAAATACTCCAAAATCTCAGAACTAAAATTGAGGAGAAGAAAAAAAGAAAAAAATTCCAATTACACAGTCACTAGAAATGATTGATCTTGAAGAAGAAGGGTATAATACACCACCTCACACAATCAGTCCAACACGACAAACTCCAGAATTTGATCTAGCCCAACAAGAGATTTATAACTATGTGGAATCCCTAGAGCAAAGGGAAAAACAAAAGGAAAAATTTTCTCAATATGAAATGGGTGAAAATTCAGCAACAAAAAAAAATGTAGAACAAGAACACAAAATTGAAGAAAATATAAAGCAAGACATATATGAGATAGAGGTTATTAACAAATACTTAATTCAAGAAAGGGAAGCAACAAAAATTTAGAATTACATACTCAAACCCAAAATGATAATATACTTCTACACCTCTGTCATTGATATAAGAAGAATAAGAAACTTAAGGTTCGAAACAAGTTTCTCAAAAACATAATTAGAGGGTTACAAGGTAGAATTTTGATGAAGAAACTGAGTACCACTTTCAACATTAAATGGAAGAAAACAAGAACTAGTATGGTTGTGCTTGCATAGGCTTCTGAAATCATTCACTAAAGGAGAAAAGAAGAGAAATTTATGAGTTTTTGGTACATCAGGACATGAAAAATATTTTGTGTGAGGGAATGTTGAAGTCTGGAATAGTTTCTTTCTTACTATCCTTTTTTCTATCTCATTTCACCTTCTTATCACCATTTTATAGCATCTCAACATGTTCAAGGTCAATTTCAACTCTTAAAAAGGTATTCATCATCCATAATTAGAATCTGTGTTTCTTAATGAATATAGTGAATATTCTTACAATGAATTAATCATAGACATTTTGCAGTTAATATTGGTTTCTGCAACAATATTCATTGTTAGATAGGTTGCAGCACTTCAATAAAAGGATGAATACTACATGGAGATGACAAATATCCACCATATGTATAACCACCTATCAGCATAACTTGGGAATATATGAGGATTGAGAAATATAGAAGTCAAATTTAGAGTCAAACTCTGAAAAAGAGATGTAGTCATCAAGTAAAAGTAGTGGAGGAATATAACAATATCAATCGAGCGAGATTGAATACATGTCCAACTGTTTGATATTAGATCAAGATGAATCTCCTATGCCTTTCTCTTTCAGTAGCAAGTCATAAAGAGATTGAGTTTCAAATTGAATCTATCTCGTAGATGTCAAAATAGCTCATGTTGTGTCGGCTTAAAACTCTTAAAATCATTTTATGAAATTTCTATAAAGATTGTAACCTGAGACTTGAGACAAAAGTTTTCTCGAATATTAATTTTATAATTGCTTTATTGTGAATACCAATAATATAGTATGCTCCAACTTAATGTAATTTACTTTGTTGTCAATGTGCGCATGAAGATCTTGTGATTACTAGCTGATGTGAACTCACAGGAGGACCCCCTATCGAGCTATGAGATTTTGTTTATAGTTTTATTTTGCATTACTTTTTTTTAGTATTATAGTTTCTTTCAAGAATTTGTTTCCGTCATAATTAAATTTCTGATGATTCTCATTTTGATTGCAGAGTACTCATAAACATAAAAACACTAAAAATATTTTGATTATTGAATGCATCTTCTTTCCAGCACTTAATTACTTCGTAGCTTAATTATATTTCTTAAATGTTGATGAAATACTCTTTAGAGGCTAAATGCGCACACAATTAATCATTCTCAAGTTATAAAGATTTTAATTTCACTTTCTGCAAGTAGGAATTAAATCCTTTTTATTGCTATTTGTCTTTCATGAAATTAGTATAGAATTTATTTACTACAATTTACTATAAAAGTTTCTTTTTCCAAGTTAGTGTAGAATGTTTTTAATTCTACAAGATATAACTAGATTGTTTATTTCTTAAATTTGGTTTCTAAGAATTTTCCTTTCATACAATTAGAAGAAAGTTTGAATTCTACAATTTAGACATATTTTCAAATTCTGGAAAGTAGTGAATTTAAATTCATTTAATTAGGATTCAATATAATTTTGGATTGAAAGAACATGTGCTTAATTATTATCCAAATTGTGTTAAAAACATTTTTCCATACTTAGAATTAGTTTCATTCCTAAAATCAATCAATTCACAAAAATAATCCTAGCATATATAGTGCACATACATTTCTTAAGTTCACGAATCCTGGTTGACAATTAATGAAGTAAATTAAGAACAATTAATTTATGAAACAAGAAGACACACCTAAAAGGAAATGTACGATATGTAAATAATTGCAGTTCCAAAATATTCTAGTAAGCATTGGACAAGACCTGGAAAACATATATGTATATTTATGTGATAGTCATAAAAAACTTCATACAAGAGTAATATGCAAAATTTTCAAAAGTGAACTTCAAATAGAAATTTTCCATAATTCGTTGTTCCTGAGAGGATTGGAGAGAAAAAACCATTACAAATTGTAACCACACTCACATAACTTGAAGACATCTTGTTGTGTTGAGAATTTCATTTTCCGAAATAAGATAATAGGGTTATAAATGAGCACAAATGGGCTTAATAGGTTCAATTATCAATGTTCATGTCCACAAAGACATTGTCCAAAATGCATTACCATAATTTATGGAGGACACAACAACAATCATTGTTGCATTGAAAAGATGATTGGAATATAAAAATGCACTTCAAACAGGAAAAGATTGCATGCACGGTGTGATGAATGCATTAAGAGAAATATGTTCTCAACACCTTTACAAAGATGAAAACATGAGAATAAATAGAGATTGGAATATCATTCTACAATCAACTACCTTAAATGCTTCAATTGAAAACATTGGCAGTGAGACAAAAATAAAACAACCAATGATTCGGAAAATGAAACACCAACTGAAATGATGGTACATGGATACATAGGGTCCCAATGTATGCATGATTTTCAAGCTTGGAATTTTTAGAGACAAGTATGCAGAGGAGATGAAATTTCCATCTATTTTCTTTGGAGACCCGTATGATAGTGACATTGTTGAAAGATTCCACTAGAAAAGAATTGTGCAATGGTAGTTGATGCATTATAGTGGTGATTTCTCTTACCAGACAGCTGATTTCTTTTTCAAGACCTTACGAATAATACTTGAAAATGTCCTTTCAGGCATTTCAATAAGAATCAGAAAAGAAAATTAAAAGGAAGAAAGTTATGAGCCAAATATGTTAAATACAAACCCAACTTGGACAATATTCTTAGAAGTGACATTGGTTACATGGATCTCAAACACATAAGAATTTCTCCTAATTTCTTGCAACAAATGAAGAAAAATATATTTTCCATGATATGTCAATAAGGACCACCAACTTTCTTTGTCACATTTACAAGTGTTGAACATTGGTGGACTCCATTGGTCAAGACATGAAATAGATTACATGAAAATAATAAAAATAAAACATATTGAAACAATAGAGGACTGCAATATTGACTATATATGATAAGTAAAAATGCAATAATGTGTAGTCGTTACTATAAGCATAGAATTAATGCATTAAAAGAAATTATATCTCAAGATAAAACATTCTTTGGAAACATAATGGATTACTACTTTGTAATTGAGTTGCAAATTAGAGGAAACGAACATGAGAATGGGCTTATATGGGTAGAAAATGCATTGATAAATGGATTCAATAGTAACACTGACATTGAAAACTTTATTGACAATTATTTGACTTGTAACACAAACCACCTTGATCCAAACTTAGAAAAATAAATCAACATCATCATACAAAAAGTTGTAAAAAGATAAAAAGGGTACATTGTAGATACAATTTTTCCAATGCCATCCATGAGAAGTACAGAAGTTCTTGAAACAATTTCCTTGGTAGATAACAAAATGAACGAAAAAGAAAAATTATTATATGGTATTATAGAAACCAAAAAATATGATAGCAATAACACTTTTGACAATTTTCAAGATGATATACATTTGACTGAATATGATTACATCGTAAAAATGAAAAGTACATTAAAACAACCATTTGTTTTTACTAGAACGAAAACCCTATCACATTTAGAACAATAAATTTACTCTTAACATGCCATAGGTATGGAATGCAATTAATAAGGCCCAAATTGTGCTTAATGCATATTCAACTGCATCATATTGCACATCTTACATGACAAAAATTTACAAATCAATGACAAATGCATTCAAAAGAATAAGAAAAGAACACAAAAAGAGGAAATTACATTCTATTGAAATGATATGCTCACTGGGAAATGCTTTTCTTAATCTCGAACAGATCTTAGTGCAGTAAGCAGTGAATATAACACTTTCTCTACCATTGAATCGTAGTTCATGGGAATGCATATTTATAAACACAATGTTAGGTCCCTTTAATACTAGTGTAACCCATTATCGTTATTAGTACAACCCCCATATTATATTGTTGTGACCATGTAGTCCCCATATTGTTATTATTTTGCCCTTACATTATTATTGTTATGTCGGCTCTGATTGTATTATGACCCCTTAAACTCCTATATATAGAAAGGAGGTCTTTTCATTTGTATTATCAAGGAATCATTCATTTGTGTAATGTAAAGGAGGTTGCCTCCTCAAAGAGGCTGAATTCTAAGGCGTTGATTTATCTTTTCTATCTTTCTGTGAGCTAGTTTCATAACATAAGGTGGAATGGTATCAACTAGCAGCAACAGGAGCAACTGTCAAGTGAACCAATGAATGCAGATGCAACCCGAGGTCTTTACCATCTGCCATGGTACATTTCTACACAATGGGAATGGATGAGCTGAAGTCGACCATGTGAGAAATCATTTGATTACCAGTCATTGATGTATACCATTAACAAACGCGAGACTACTCACCAATAATGATAATGAGAGTCAAGGTACCCCAGTATAATCTAACAAGTGTGAATAAATTATCTGAAGTCGAACACCTGGAAGAATTTATCGATCAGGAGACAATGATGGTTTCCCACTATTGATAGCGAAGGATCTGCCACTAATGACTGCAAACCCCAAGGTACTGCCAAATGAACTCTAGGCCTTTTTCCCAAAGCAATGAGTCGTGGTCAATGGGGAAAGATCTGCTAGAAGGAAGGAATTAAGGCATCCTTCATCAGTCTAGCATGAGTGTAACCCGCAGGCCAATAATGTGGAAGGAATCAGACAAAAAAGATGTAGTAACCCGACCAAAGCACATTTCTGGTGTACAAGAAGTAGCTAGCACATGACAGAAACCCTATGAACCAACAAATAATGAAAGCTGACACAGAGGTGAGGTATCCACCAATAGGGTCAAATGGAAACCAAGGTACTGCATGAATCCCAATGTGCGATAATGTAAGCTAGCGTTGAACACAAGGGAAACCACTCAGTCAAAGACCCATGATATTGATCGATTCTGAGCACAAGGTGACCTATCAATAATGAAAATAGGGCCAGGGTGCGGCTCTAGGCTTGTCCTCAGAGCAAGGTGTCATCGTCGATAAGGACAAGATCCACCAGCAAGAAATCAATGGGGAACTTCTTAAACTAGCATGAGTAAAGGACCAATATAACTGATGTGATACAAAATAATCTACTGACAACCCGTAATGGCCAATAGAAAAATGAGTCAAGAGACACCGTAGAGAGGCTGACTCAAGCTTACTTCCCTTGAACAAAAGCACGACTTCAAATGATGAATTTGTAGCAGCATATGATAACTTTGTAGTGGAGTGGACCCGTTGGTCTGTCTGGTGTTGATGGTCCAGGTTCTTCTTTTTTAAATAATAATAATAATAAAAATATAATATTAATTATATTAATACTTAAAAACATTAATTATTAATAATAAAATTTATATAATTCTAATATTTTCTTAGTAATAATAATAATATTGATAATAATTTATATAAAATCATGAGCGGTAATAATATAATTGGAGAATAACTTCTTCTAAATAATGATAATTATAATAATAATAATAACAATTTATGTGATATTAATAATAAAATTTTATATCACGATGGCAAAGAATCTTTTAGCAATAAGATTAACAATGATTTTGAGATTGGTAACCAAAGCAATAAGGTTTTGAATGTGGATCAGGTTATTCTTCCCCCTTCTTCCCGAAATTCTAGGGTCGTTAACCTTTCTAGCTTTTCTTTTTCCCCTTCGGTTTTCAGTGTTTTAGGCAAAGGTCTAAACTTTGCCCTTGCCCCTAGAAAAATCCTGGTGGAGGACATTATTTGCAATGTGGAATACAGAATTAGAGATCTTCCAAATAATATCAAGGACACTATTAGGCAGGATTGTGCTATCATCCTTAGGAAGGCTAAGGCCCCTCGGAAGAACCTCAACAATGAGGAATTCTCTGCCCTAAAATCCTTAAATCAAAACAAAGATATTGTCATTCTCAAGGTGGACAAAGGAGGAGCTGCGGTCATCCTTAACAAGGATGATTACTATAGGAAGATGTTAGATCATCTTCACAATAGTGGTAGTTATAAAAAACTGCCCAAGAACCCTCTGAAGAAGATTTCTAGGACAGTGGCTCTCGCCATCAAATCTAATAACTCGGTGAATTCCTTGTGCCACAAGCTCATTGAAAGTAGTCCCATTGCTCCTAGGATCTATGGGTTACTGAAGATTCACAAGGAAGGGGCCCCTCTGAGGCCTATTGTCAATACCATTGGCGGTCCAACCTATCTTCTGGCTAAGTTCCTTGCCCTTAAACTTAAGCCCCTGGTTGGCCGCACTGAGTCCTTCGTGAAAGACTCTGCATCCTTCATTAAGGAGCTTAAGGATATTAGGCTTAGCCCTGAGGACATTCTCGTCAGCTTTGATGTGGTCTCCCTTTATACTTGCATCCCTATAAAGGAGGCCTTGGAAGTGATCTATCACCTAACAGATCTCGATACCACGCATCTGGTGGAGATCTGTTTCACTTCCACTTTCTTCTATTTTGAGGGTGAGTTCTTTGAATAGACTTGTGGTGTTGCCATGGGTTCCCCTCTTTCCCCTATTGTTGTGAATCTTTTTATAGAAGATTTCGAAGCCAAAGATTTAGCCTCGGCTTTTCTCCTTCCCAAGCTTTGGAAAAGGTATGTACATGACACTAATGTCATCTAGCCCCATGGCCCAGAGGAGCTAGATCGTTTCTTTAATCACCTCAACAGCCAATCCTCTACCATTAAGTTCACCATGGAAAAAGAGGTCAATGGTTGCCTCCCTTTTCTGGATATTCTTATATCTAGGAATAAGGATGGCTATCTCTCCCACTTTGTGTTCCGAAAGAAAAACACATACTGAGCAGTATCTTCATGCCGATTCCCATCATTTCCCTGCTCAGACGATGCGTGTTCTTAACATCCTCGCTACTCGTGCCCTTAGGATTTCTGATTGTGAGAGCTTTGATAAGGAGAGATCCCATCTCCTTAATGTCTTTGTGGAGAATGGATATAGTAGGCGCCTAGGTCAGAAGGCTTTCCATAAAGCCTCTAAAAGTGCGTTAATTAAGAAAGAGCCAAAAGAGTGCCGTCTAGGTGTCCATCTTCCCTATGTCCAAGGAACCACAGACAAGATTGCTAAGATCCTTAAGAGGTATGATATTCCCTCAACCTTTAGGTCCCTCAACACCATCCGCAATTCCCTCCGATCGGTGAAAGATCTCGTTAACCCTAAGGACATGAAGGGTGTCTACTTGATCCCTTGTTCTTGTGGGACCCCCTATATTGGGGAAATAGGGCGCTCCATCCATTAGAGGATTAGTGAACATGCAGCCGACCTAAGACATGGGAGATCCAAGTCTTCAACATTGGCAGAGCATGTGGAAAAGACCAAGCATCAGGTGTGTATAGAGGAGGCCAAGGTTGTTGCCAAAGTTGCTCAGTTCCATCACCGTAAATTCAGGGAAGCTATTGAGATTGAAAGAAGGCCTAACAATCTCAATAAAGATGACGACTGGAAGATCAGTAGATGTTGGATCCCTGCCCTTTTGTCCTAGTCTTTCTCTTCCTCCCTCTTCCCCCCCTTTCATCTTCTTTGCTTTCGTTAGGGTTTATCCTTCTTGTTTTGGTCTTTTTCCGGTCCTTCTTTTTCTTTTTATGTTAGGTCACTCTTTCTATTTATTTCTTCCTGATTGATATTAATGAATATAATCGTAACTATTATATATTATTATTAGTATTAT
>APFE030357189.1:0-47560 GCA_000404065.3 Pinus taeda | reverse complement strand
TATATATATAAGTTAGGTCTTTGATCTAACTAATTCCCATATAAGTTACAATTTTTAATAAACTAATAACGTAAATAACATCTATAAGTTTTTCTTTTAGATAATTTAAGGTATGATAACTAACTCCCATTAAATTATCAATTTGACTTTTTGACTGCAGTCCCTAAGTCAATATTAGCCGTTGGAGGCTCTGCTCAGACTATTTAGCATGAAAAGCTGGATCTATTTCTTCAACTTGTCCTGACGATGAACCACACTGGTTGGTTTGAAAAACATTGACAAATGTCTGTCTACATGTGATTTACGCCAAATTTATTCTTTCAACTTTGTATAAGCTCGTCATGCAAGAGGTATGAACGAACTCTCCATATGATTGGAAGAAATAACCAATCAGAGGAGGACTGACTCAATAACCAGGTTAAAGCATACCTAAGTTAGGCTAAATCCCACCCAAATGGACGAGACACTTTGTTTGAGTGCTTTGTTCAAGGGCAACATGACTCTAGCTGCCAACAATAAATGGAAATATTGTCTCGTTCCCGCTCTTTTTGGAATATATAATTTTTTGTCTTTTTCATTAAGCTTGAAAAAGAATAAAAGAATGCTATAGTGGAAAGAACGAGTGTCGGTGAAGTAGATGATCTAGTTCCTGGGATTGGAACAATCCTATGCTCAATGCAGGGAGGCAAAAACTGGTCAAAGACACTCAAAGGTATGTTTCTTCCATGGGTCAGTGTGTGTCAAGTTGTAGAAGTTAATGGATTTCAAGGTTGATTTTGCGGGAGACATGGTCAAAAAGTAGCTTAAACACAAGTCTAAGTGAAGCCGACTAAAGGCAAAAAGGTGTAAATAGTCAATATGCAATGCAGTAGTACAACTAAACACAAAGGAGCCTCAAGGGAATAAGACCAGAACGAAGGGAAGAAGAAAAGAGGAATGTGTCTTCAATGCACAAGTCATGGTGGGACTAAAGAGGACTCCTGAGCCTAAGAACAATAAATTAGCATGAGCACCAAGTGACAACATGGTACTATCTAGGGCACTCATGATAAGGTAGGCTCTACCACACAAGTCATGATACTTCTAAGCAATGAGAAGGTTCTGCACCATAACTTGGTGGGGTCAATCTTAAGGCGAAAATGGGAAAGGAAACTAATAAGTGCACAGTGCAGGTGGAAAAATATAACTTATATGCCAGTTTCGAGAACCAATACCTATCAGAACAGATCAACCATAAAAATTTCCAAAGAAGAAATCTTTCAAGTTCTGTAAACATAAATAGGGACACTAGACAAGAAGTTAATAGATCCCACATATAAAATTCATATAAAATCTTGTGTTATAAAATAAAAAACTTGAAAATGCGTACCTTATATATACAATATGGTATAGGGAACCACACAACCTTGTGGCTTACGCATAATAGTTCTTCTGGACAAACCCCTTACAGGGCTCAGGCCAAGGACTCCTTTGGTAGTCAAAACTCATGGCTTCAAAGAGTTCCTCCTGTGATGACAAATCAAATTCCGAGAAATCATGAGAACCACAAGGATCAAAAGAGGGAATTAAAGGGTCCCATGTCCCTATAGGAAGAATCTCTTGGTCAACTATCGGGAAAAATTTCTAAGAAGGAGAATAATAGGTCAAAGGATCCTTCTCAGAAGCAATTGAACATTGAGGATTCAATACCACATAATTCACCCATGGTGGGGTAGACTCTATTTGAACATTTGGAACAAACCAAGGGGTATTCTGTAGTAAATTCGACTTAGGGTAATAATTATCAGATGCAAGTTGATCAATAGTGACAATATTCCCATTATGAGGAAAACACATCACTTGAAAGAGCGAAGACACCACAACATTTATAGCATAGACATAATCACGCCCAAGTAGCATATTAAAGTCTAAAGGGCTATCAACCACCATGATTTCGATTAAGATAATCTTCCCACCTAAAGTAATAGCAAATTGAGGAAGAACACCCATAGATTCACCAGGCCTTCTATTGTAGGCTAACAATTGACTATGAGCTGTCAACGACTTTGGGGAACCCAAAGCTTTCCAAGTCAAAGAGGGTATAATACTTGCAGAGGATCCTTCATCCACCATACATCGATAGACTTTTGTGGAATTAACTCTGACCTTTATTTGGAAAGGTGCAACGGAAGGAAGACGAGGCTTGACAAGACTATCCCAATCAAAGGAGACACTCCTAGAACTTGGAGGGGGAGCATTCGAAGCAACTGGAATACCCCCTATACAAAAAGAATCTATACGAGAAATTAAATAGACTCTTTTGTTAGGCATTTCACCCCCCAAAAGAGGAGTGTAATTAGCCATAGATTACATTGGCTCAACCACGCTATCGACCAATGGTTGATGGGACTATTAGGAAACCATATCAGTTCGAGGAGTAGAAGAACTTTTAGACACATACCATATCCTTTGTACTTGTGGAATGCTAGGGAACAAATGAGTAAGATGTTCTCCCTTGCATATCTTACAAGGGAACTTAGGTTTAAAATTTCTACGTCCAAGTTTCTTATCAACATCCATTCCACCAACATGACTAGCAGTGGTTTACGGAGAGTCCTGAACATGACTTGCAGAGGTCAGTGACTCTTCGCTAGTATGACTTGCAGTGATTAGACTTATGCCCCCATCATGACCTGCAGTGGCTAAAGGCTCATCTTCAACATGACTAGCAGAGGTTGATGATGAGGTGCTAGTATGACTCGCAGTGACTAGACTTGTGCCCCCAACATGAATTGCAGTGGTTGAAGGCTCATCTTCAACATGACTTGCAGAAGTTGATGATGAATGGATATAATTATTCTTCTTATTCTTCTTCCTCTCTCCTCCTTTTAGATTTCTTATTACAAGAAGGAGGAGAATAAGGAATCCTAGATTTCTCTTTGAAAGAATATGAACAATTAACATCCATGTGATGCCCTTGAAATAAAGCATTCATCTGAGAAGCTTCAATAACATATGGAATATTTGGAGTGGACCACAGCCAAACTGGTAGTCCAAATTTCAGTCCAGGAATATTCAAAGTGGCCATCAAGGGAGTACCAATGTTTCCAAAGAAAGGAAAAGCACAAGGATCCCCTTTTGGAAGGGTACCTTGGTTGGTTTCCATGGGAATATTGGCCATATCTAACGTATTCACAGATCCTTCCCTTATGGGAATGCAGAAATGACTTTTCAAGGAAGATAGACACACAATCAAAACCTTTGCCCTTGAGGAGGAAACTCCACAACTTTCGAAAGTGACGATGAACCACACTAGTTGGTTTGAAACGTGTTGACAAAGGTCTCTCTATATGTGATTTACGCCGAAATTCCTTTGATAACAAAGATCAAAGCCTTTCAAGATTGGTGGAGTGGTAGGTTAGTCACTTAGAATCGAGAATCCAAAAGTGACTAGAAAAAATATGTAAAGCCAACTATATACAAGGAGCAAAGAGCACTGAACTATAAAGTCCCTAAAGATACAACCAATCAAAGAACTTCCAAGTATTTCTGCTTTGGGTGATGAGGACCGGACACCAAAATACAAGAAAGTGATGTTAGGGACCTTCCAAAGATAGTATGGGATAATGACAGCCCAGGCCTACCAGCGAAGGTATCAGAGGTAGTTACGCTGACCTCCAAACAACAGCCTTTGCTGGTGCAAGTCCCCAAGCTTCGCAAGGGTGCCCTCCAGAAGTATTGCTGAACGTGATGCAACGTCAACCTCAGGTGCCACAAGATTCCCCTCCGCAGCCACCTATGTGGATTCCTAGGATAGGCAACTATGGAAACCAACTTGTATCAGAAGTTGGGCAGAACAATCATGAGGTAGGAGTTGACCAGTAAGTGAGGGGGTATCTCTCGTTCTTATCTTCACAAACCCTCATGCTTTACTCCAAGTCACAGAGCTTTCCTAGTCTCCCTAACGCCATTGGGTTTCACTCTTTAATAAAAATTCTAAGTTTTACAATTTAGAGCGGCCTTGGAGGGTTTACTCTCCTCTCACCTAATCCAAGGCCCTAAATAAACCTAAAACTTATTGGTGTATACTGCTTGAGATACAAAAATTTCTAGTTTATTTTAATTAGAACTTGATTTTAAAGGTTGTTCTTTTTAAGTCAAAGGGACAAAACGAAAGTGAAACTAATGATGTGTGTATGACTCAATCGAAATCAATGAAAAAGTAACTACATGAATGCAACCATTTTTCCTTCGATGAAAAGAGAATTCTATGTGGGTTCTATGAAACTCCTAAAAAACAAAATACTTTTTTCTTTTCTTTTCTTGCAACACACTTCACACTCACAAAAAGATTACTATTGCTTTAACCATGCAAACTATCCTAATTCAAGGTGTAATGAAGATGCAAGAATTTCAGATTACTCTAAAGCAAAGAATGAAAGCAAATTGTTTATCGCTTCTAACTAGCCACCTTAGATGTTTAGATAGAATATAAGTTCCTAATGCTAATTTTCATCCAAACACTAAAAGAAAATATTAATACGAACAAAAATGCACTCTCACTCACCAAAAAAAAAACCAAATCAAAACAAGGCAAAAGAAAGCAAAAACCAACTTTTTAAGAAGTTTTCTTTTTCAAAAAAGCAAACAAAAACAAAATTTTTCAAAAGCACTCCAAATACTATTGAAGACTTTAAGACCAAAAAATAGGCAACAAAAACACTTTGCAAGTTATCAACTCAATATGGGCGAAAACTCAACAAAATAGGTGTTTCAAGATGCCCTGAACAACAAAAAAGCAACAAAAAGAGCTTGGTGACAATGATCAAAAGACTAGGAAAGACAACTTTCAAAATCGTCAATCAACAAATTTTGAAAAGCGAGAAAAGCAAATGGCCACAAGATGTAGTTTTGACACAAAGCAAGAAGATCACAAAGATAAAGTTTGTCACAAAGATTGAAACCAATCTTTCTACTCTGGAAGACTAGAACAACCAAGATTCTCAGAAAGAAATCTTGTGTGCTCAAACACAAATGATGACACTTATAACAAAAAAAAACAAAACCAAAAATTTCCACCACAAGAGAGAATTCGAAACTTGCTGCAAAACCAAAGACTAAAAACAAAAACTAACTGCTCAGGAAATACTCAAACCAGCAAACAAATCTTCTGAGACAGAAAGACTTGAAAAAATCTCAGAAAATTAGGGTATACACTACTGTGTCAATACACATTTGAGTGTATACGTGGTGCAACCCAAAGAAACCTGCGTATACGCGGGTTCATATGGGGAAAGTTGTGTACATACGCTACTGTAACCTGACAAAATTGCATATATGACAATTCACAAGAAAAAAACAAAAAATAGGTTTGAAGAACTGCTCAGACTTAAATTCTAAGTTCCTATAGCAATAGACAAATCAATTATAGCAAGAAAACAAATAGCTGAGTCTTGATTGGCTTAAATTAACCCAAACTAGGAACAATGATACTGTTGTTCCTAGCGGAGTCGCCAATTCTATTGACGGACTAAGTCCCTTAGGGCTTTGGGTCAACACCCTAGCAGAGCGAGGGGTTATCTACTATAAAAGACAAGCATTCCACATAGACATGATACTTAAATAAGAAAAATACACCAAGAGATGTGTACCTGGGGGTCCTTCATTCGAGTAGATCCAACCAAGGTCCAAACCCTCCTAGAGTTCCTCTTGATCCTTGAACCTGAAAAATAGCCAATTCAAAGAAGTATAGCAATATATGGACAAAGTATCATATAGAAATAAACTTTACAACATATTGAAAGATGGTTAATTATACATTGAAACAATTATTCATATGTAAACCAGAACAATAACATCATATGCATAAAGAAGATTGATTTCAGGAACAAGAAAAAAGTTTATTTATTGTAGATAACTAAAACAAAGCAAGGAAGGATATCATCTGAATCTTCCTCTTGCTGGCTCCAAGCAGAATCGTCCTTCGAGTCCGTCCAATCCCAAGTCTTCAAAAGGCTTCTTCCATGACTCACACAAGAATATCTCAACTAGTGAAATAACATCAAAACTCAAGGAAACAAGGGTTTCCTGTAGTGGGGGAAGTGTTGGAAGAAAATGGATCTTCAGACTTGATCAGGGATAGTCTCAACAGAGTAATTCTCTCGCTTCTCTCCTCCTTAAGGCATTCCCATTGAAGTCTTTTTATACTTCTCCCAAAGTAGTTTTTTAGTTGAGAATTCGTTGGGAACAGTTGGGGCCACAGGCATTAATAGGATATCAATATGTAAAACCCATGATCTCCACCCGAAATTAAGGAGATTTATTTTTTTAAGTGTTTTAAGACATATACGCAGGTTGGGTATACACTGACCCACGCACACATGTGTTTAGCTCAAGGCAATGTCACGTACAAGGAATAAAACACTATTTTTTAAGTATTTGGACCAAGTCTAGAAGGAGGGGTTGCCCTAGGCCATAAATGCAACATCAAAAATATCAAGGGTGAGATTTGGAGCTATAATAGATACACAACCGTATTGTGCTATTTTCCTTTTGATCCAACCTCACCCAATCTTCTGTTAACATTGTCATTGGTTTAGTACCCATAACTACTACAATCCATTGATCTTTATCCACTAGTAGACCCTCCATATTGAGCTTCCACAACTCAAAACTATGAACTTTAAATTTCTTGATATCTATCTTTCCATTGCCTATTATCTTCTTTCACCGCAAGAATCGATCCTGCAGATCTCCCACTGAACGGGTTCTACCACAGGCCTGAGAAAAACTCCTCAGCAATAAAGGTAACCCCTTGAATTTGAAACAACTCTGATACCAAATCTAGGTTTTAACCCTCTATATAAATTACCTGCAAATAGATTCTTAAAAATAGGAAATATACAATGGCGAGAAACACGAAACAAATACACATATATTTTTTCCTACATAAAAAAAATGGGATTGCCAGATTGATTTTTCATTATGTTCCTTTCAATGTTACAATAAATATATCTACATGTTGAAGAATTCATAAATCCCAATCCATTAACCATGGATTAGAACATAATCATAGTTCCCTTGACGGATCTACAAAATAACATGGGTAGAAAACCATCATACCCAAAACCATGTGCAAAACCCACGCACAAAATCATATGTAGGCCCACCCACCTAATATAGGGTCCAAAAAAAAATTCTCGAGGTGCTTCCCTAGACCCAATATAGGGGGCTAGTGCCCCCCTGAACCCCTTCCTATTGTGCCTGACACAATGAATAAGAGGGCCTATAACCCCCCCTGCACGTGCGACTAGTCGTGGAAATAATATAACACACACCCAACATATAGCTCATTGTACCAACCCCATACTTGAAAAAAATATCTACAACCAAACTTCTTCCTTTCTTGCATGAGTGACTTCCATGTATTCATCCTATGTAGTTGAAAGTGCCACTACAAATTGCCTTTTTCTCATCCAATGGGTTGCTCCAAATAGGTTAAACAAATACCCACTTAGATCTTCTCTGGTCCAAATCTCAAACCTAGTCTGCATCAACAAATCCATGTATTTCCAAAAATATATCCAATCCTGGTATTCCTTGGTAGCACAAACTGTAATCATTGGTGTCGTGAAAAAACCTGAAAACCCACTGCACTACTGTCCAATGATCCTTCCCTGTTTTTGACATAAACTTGCTCAATACTCCCACTGCACGTGCAATGTATAGTATAGCACATACCATAGCATAAATCAAGCTACCAACTGCACTCGAATATGGAATGTGGGACACGTCATTTTACTCTTCCTATATCTAGGGACAATATTCAACAAATAACTTTACACCTACATGAATAGGCACCTTGGCCGATGTTGTAATGGCTACAACCACCCTCAAAATTTTTTCCTGCACCCAAATTCGAAGCCTCCCTTGAGAGTTTCACTTGACGGTTACATACACTCAGGTTACTCCATGAGCTCGTGTGAGCCTTCGCACCCTGCTTGCTTGTTCATTTCATCGAAGCTATTGCATGCTGATGTCAAGGTCTTTCTTGTGACCATGTTCTGGTCATGCTCAAGGTCTTCGATTCGTGTGTACATGTCGTGTTCACTATGAAAACATTTCTCTCACTCACATACGGAGTCCCATTCACTGTCGCACCAGCGTCGTCACAGTCGATCAATGATCAATCACAAGTGTTGTGCATGATTCTTGCATTGTTGATTAGTCATGTTGAACATGTGTGTCTAGTTGGTTTGAGTCATCTCGTCGTCAAGTCATGAGGGTGTGTGTTTGTAAGATCACATTTTCATCTTTCACTCATTCACACATTTAGTCATTTTGCTGAAGTTCTGATGACTAGACTCCCCTTTGATATCCGGACCATCACCCCACCATCAACTCGTTTGAGTGTCACCCAGAACAACACAAAAGCACCAAGCAAGTCATTTCAAGTTGTGTTGACCGCAAGCAAGTCAATCAACCTTCATGCTAGCCATGTGGAGAGTTGGACCAGAAAGCCACCCTAGGAATGGCTCCCCTCAAAAATTGTGTAGACGTTGCTAACCTTTCCCACTCTGCTGACTGAAGAAATTGCACAAAGAAGTCAGACAGACACTTAGTGCCTGTCCCTGTCTCCCTCAGAAAATTGCACAGCTTTTCAGCCAATCCTCCCGACAGTCGATCAACTGTTCATCAAGAAAATTTTGCAGTTTTCATGAGTAGGTCCTCTACTTCCCAACATTCTACTCAGCTTAGAAATAACGTAGAGATGATTAGCTAGTTGGAATCCCAACATTAATGCAATTTCTCTCACCAGCAGCTCCTAGCAGCACATTGAGAGTTCCCTCCAGGAATTGCATAGTTTCTGTTGCCAAGCTCCCGACAGCTGACTACCTATTCCCCTTGGGAATGACATAGTTTCTACTACCAGTGACCCCACAGCTAGTTGCCACTTCCCTCCATGAATTGCAGAATTCTGGCTGCCAGGCTCTCGACCAGTTCCTCCAAAAGATAGCACAAATAATGTCTTCCAATCCTCCCTATAGCCTGACCTATTCCTCCAAGAAATTGCATAATTTTTTTTGTCAAGCCATTGTTGCTCACTCATTCCGGAAAATGCGTAGAGTTTTTTTGCCTTACCTTCCCGAAACCTAGATTATCCCTCCCGAAATTTGTAAAGTTTTTCCTTCCAGCCAAGCTAGACCTCGCGGACAGTCATTGTCATCTCGGATTTCCCATCTTCATCACCCAGTGACCCTTGCGCAGTTTTCATTAGCAGTGCCCGAAGCCATCATCTTGCGTCGCAACCTTGTTGCCTCTCCCATTCACCTGCATCTAAAATGATCATGTGTCATGCAAGACTAAGAGGTTTATGGATTTGATGTTATCTCTTCACGAGTGACTGCAGGTACAGATACACCAACAAATATGGTGCGACAACAAATGGGATGAAAGAAGGGAGCACATGCAGAAGGACAGGTTCATCAAGGGACGAATGAACGAAGCATGCGAAGAGATGTTCTCATGAATGGATGATCATGCAAATATGTGTTCATGGATGGGTGGATGAGAAAACATGAAATATGTGCTCACAGATGGACGAATGGACAAACATGCACATTTCACGACAGATGAGCATGTCAAGCCTTCCAACAAATAATAAAGGAGAAATGTGCCAAAGAAACATCAAGAGAACCAATGACCATCGAAGAATCTGCACACCTTTCCATGTGGAGGTGAAGCTACAACACACCATGAAGACATCCACCACCTAGCAGCACCACAGCTCGACTTGCACTCCAGCAGTAGCACGAATGTACTAGCATTGTCATGTTGAGTCGTGTCATGAGTCATGTCGTCCACATCTCTACTATGGGCCATGTTGTCAATCAATGTAATGTAATGTGGAAGTCCAAGAGACCCACTTGTTTTACAAAGAGTCATGTAAATTTGAAAAGTCATGGAAGTCAAACTATCATGAGGGTAGTTGAACAGCCACAAGGGTCAGTTTCACCCTTGGCTATAAATACCCCCTCATTTGTACATGCAAAGGAACTTTCATCTTAGCTCTTCCCACATAGCCAAAAGAGTCTGTAACATTTTCTTTGAGGAGTAATTAGTGGCTCCAATGCCCCGCGCATGGGGTTAGTGATGTATGGTGTAACGATGTGTCTTGGAACTTTTGCTTAATTCAGAAGCCTGCTAACAGGTCAACACATTTTCACACATGTATTGTAACTGTTTAAGACTAATCTTGAACACTTATAATGCATGTTGCTTTAACCTGTGTTGCACAATTGAACTTATTTCACTTGTTGTAATGCATAATATATTAATGAAAATGTGTTGTTTATGTTGTTAATGTTATCTCGCCCATGGTGGCTATCTCCCTAGACATCAGATAGACCTTTCACATAAAAGTTGTTGTAACAACCGTTTCACTTGTGTGAACTCATCCGCTAAGTGTTGTACGTGTTATCTTCCCTTGTGTGTGTTTTGACTACCGTATCCATGTGGACTACTCCTCTAGAAGTTGTGCATTTCCTGTTGTGTCGTGTGTTCCTAGTAGAGTTAGAGCTTCCTCCCAACCGACTTGGAACTCACTTTCACCCTGTCCCTCTAAAGTGAAAGAACCATTGACACAAGTAACACTTGAAATCACTAGACATGCCAACCTCACTTCTCGAAGACAAAGAATACCACTCTCTTGTGCTGACAAGTAAGAGTTGAGACAAATCATTAAGACAATTGCAACTGGACCATCATATCGGATGGGACTCCCACACTAAACAGTGTGAGGTCTAGTTGGGACTTGATATTGGGGTGATCCCCTGAATGTTGGCGGGTCTAGCACCGTTAACATTTCTAGTGCTAGAAGGAGGGCCTCCGGTTGTATATGGCTGAACATCCTCTCACACTCATTCATCAACCATCTGGTCAAGGAAATAACTCACACTCCCTCTCAACTACTTGCGACTCTGCAGTTGGTTACTCCTCACCTCCCAGGATTGAACACAAGATTCTGTATCAGCACCTTGCTCCATTCATCCCATCACTCATCAGTTCATGAAATCAGTCAGACTAATCTTAGGCATACAACATCTTCCATATGCGTCAAGAAAGCCAAAAGCCACTCCTACAAGAGTTGTTGTATCATCAGTGGAAGAAGCAGTTCTTGCCATGCTTGAAGGTTTAGCAGAAGCTATTGAATATGGATAGGAACCTCTGGTCTTCCAACAACGTGAACTAGACACTATTGTGATATTGGGATAGAACTCTGGTACAGGAGGTGGAGGGGAAGGTAGCGAGGAGGCAGAAGCAGAGACCAACCAACGGACTCAAAGCTGGAACCATCAGATTATGAAAGAGAAGAGGAGGAAGACAAAGAAGACGAAATGGCTGACCCAAATCTTGAATGGATGACTGAGGGACCATTCACTCTCCTAGATATTCTGCACAAGGTGCTAAAGTGAGAAGAGAGAATGAACATCAAGTTCAACCCTGATAGCATGGTGAAGGTAGAAGACCACTTGGACAGCTTCTACCTACAACTGCAAATGCTTGAGGTACGATATGATGACATAGCATATAGATTGTTCCCATGTACCTTGGATGGTCTCATAGCTGTATGGTATCACAACCTCCCACCAAACTCTATACAGAACTGGGATGCATTCAAACGTATGTTCCTTCAAATTTTTTCTAATGACAAGACCCCAACCATGCTATTGAAAGAATTGCGAAGCCTCAATATGGAGGGAAAAGAGAAAGTGAAAAAATTGAATAAGAGGTTTACACACATATTTAAGAAGTTTGCAGCGGACACTAAACCCCATGACTCCATGACTGTTGATTACTACATGTTTTCACTACCGACAAACATTGCTTAGTTTGTCAAGCGATCTGAAAAACCAATACTCTTAGAAAACTACTATGAGGCTATTGCGATTGAGAAAGACCTTCGTACAATTGGAGTCATCAAGGATGACGAATCAACAAAGGACTCCAAGGATGCGAGCAAGAAGTCCCAATTAATGGCGAGCAAGGGTAGAGACAAGGAAACAATTGATATTGAGACCCCCACTCACCTTGTTAAGAAATTGACTATAGACGTGTTCAAGCTCAAACAACAAAAAATGAACACATTTGCAAACAACCATCTGCCTAGATAGAGACAGGCAAGTAGCAACCAGTTCACTCCAAAAAATGTGCAGAAACCTGTTTCTAGGTTGAATAGTGTGCAGATCCTAAGTTTTGTTCTTTCCATGGAGAATATGATCCCAAGAACTCTACTTCAAATTGGAAGTGACTCGCAAGCTCTTTCTACACTCATACACTCGACGTAGAAATAAATATGTAGGAGTAGCCGGAAGACACTGATGATGACAAAGAGGTTGCACTTGATGAACCATCAAGCTATGGGCACGCAATGAACGTGTATCATTGCTCACGAGCAATGTCAAAGATGAATACTAAGAAGTAGCCCCAAAATCAAACTAACTGCTAAAACATTAGGAGTAAAGGGGCTCGCCCCACACTTGGGGAAATGTGGGAGAAGATGAGATTGTTGATGAGGAAGGTTGACCCACTGGCCACCCCAAAGCAGAAAATGCAAAAAAGGTTTTGGAATACAGCGACGGAAAAGAGTACGTCCATGAGCAGCAAGCTGCAAAACACTTTGCCGAACAACACAAACATCTGTTCTACCCCAGGCGCCTTAGTGAGTCTACCACCTCTGGACTCTAACATTTTTGATAACATGAAGAAAACTCAAGCGAACATCAGTTTGTTTGAGTTGGCTAAGATCCAGAGTCAGTGAGATATCCTATTGCGTGCATTGGGATGTACAACAATGGACAGCAACCTCTACCAAACACCTCCTGGATCACTTTCCACTGTGCTCAATACACTCTGGATGGAAGAAGCGAACTTGGGTTGCCCTCCATTCTTGATATATTTTGAAATTTTCAATTGCAATGTTCACAACTACTTGGTTGATTCCAGCACGGCATCCAACGTCATGCCACTCTCCATTGTGAATAAGATCAATGCACAATGGAGTGAGACATCTGCGTGACTCATCCAACTTGATCGAACATCAGTACTTGCCATTGGTGAACTAGAGACGTGATCATACGACTATCTCATGAAGGTTGAGTCCACTAATGCATTAACATAGTGGTTGTGGACATACCAGAAGCATATGGTCTACTACTTAGCAAAGACTAGTCCAACAAGCTAGACGGATATTTCGTTATAGCTCGGTCTCACATGTGGCTAACATACAAGGGAAAGTGAAACCAAATTCTAATGTTGTCTGAGAGGTACATGAAGCATAATGTCACTCCCCTTAATCGTGAGAATGAACCATTGGCCTTCATAGATCTCATGTTTGGCAATTGCCTCCTTGAAACAACATTGGGTTGTTATCTTGCATGGCTAGCTCCAACCCCATCATACATGCAGTTGGGACTCCTTCCTTGCCCAACTGATGGTAATGAAACTTGTATAGTACAATGTACCAATAGTAGCAGTAGTAGCAGTAGTACTAGCACATCAAGCGGTCCGTGTACAGACAAGTTTTGGACCATGTACTTTGACGAATCAAAGACATAGGATGACTCAAGAGTCGGTGTGTCTTGATCGATCCTTACAACAAGAAGCATCTGGTTTCAAGTTTCTTGGAGTTTGAGTGCATGAATAACATTCCTGAGTATGAAGCACTCGTGTTAGGCTTGTAGAAAGCCATCAGCCTCAACATGGTTACACTCAAAGTGGTAGGTGATTCATAGATAGTGGTACAGCATGTACATAACACCATTCACTGTTTATCGCTGCATCTCAAAAGTTAACAGCAAGAGGTATGGAAACTAATATCAAACTTCCAAGCATTTAATATCATTGTTGTACCATGTATGCGTAATGCAGTTGCCAATGCACTGGCAAATGCAGCTTCGAGAATGTCACCGATTAGGGATAGATTTACTATTGAAATTTTGTACAAACCATCTATCCTAGACAACATAACTAACTTACGCGTGTTTAATGATGATAAACATATACAACATTTCATGGCCAACACTGACGTCTTCACAGATGCAGCGATAATGATGATGAGCACGAGCACTCTCTGCAAGTTGAATACGGTAACAGGAAAGGCCACCTTATCACAAAGGGTGTGGCAACATTGGAAAGGCTTTATGACTTGCAAGAACGTTTTCAGGGGCCAAGGAACAACTAGACCCATAGTTCCACCATGAGGCACAAACTGATTAACCTCGAAACGAGACAAGATCCAAAGTTTGTCAATCTTCGCACATGTTGTACACAGCAAGAGTGGTAGGCCTTTATCCACATGTTCAAACATTACCGAGATGTGTTTGGATGGAAATATGATTATCTAAATACTTATGACACGTAAATCATCCAACATATCATCTCGATCAAATAAGGGGTCAAGCCATATCAACAAAATCTGAGGAAAGTACATCCATTACTTGAACCCCTCCTATAGAAAGATCTTACAAAGTTGTTGGATGCACAGATCATATACATAGTTCATCATTCCACATGGGTTTCAAATATTGTTCCTGTATGTAAGAAGTCCGAGGAAATCCA
The DNA here is from genome assembly GCA_000404065.3 of Pinus taeda. Lineage (NCBI taxonomy): Eukaryota > Viridiplantae > Streptophyta > Pinopsida > Pinales > Pinaceae > Pinus > Pinus taeda. Next base: position 32,962 of record APFE030357189.1, on the reverse strand, counting down.
CTTGTGTGTCGATTTCTGGAATGTAAACTGCACCTCGGACAAAGACAACTACCTCGTGTTGTCTATGGTCAACATTATGCTAATAGTATCTGGGGCAAGTATGTTTTCTCTTCTCGATGGTTTCTTAGGATACAATCAAGTTTTGGAAGCAAAACTTGACAGACTCAAAACTACTTTCTGTACCAAGTGGGGTACGTTCGCTTATAGATGAATGTTGTTTGGGCTTGTAAATGTAGGTGCAACATTTCAGTGCACCATGGACAACATTTTTTACAGACACATCAGATAGAGTGTATAGGTATACCTCGATAATGTGACTGTGTTCTCAAGAAGACGAGAGGACCACATATGCCATCTGAAGAAAATTTTGGAGCGATGCCAGAGATATGGGATTTCCTTGAATCCAAAAAAGAGCGTATTCACAGTGTAAGAGGGGAACCTCCTCAGACATATTGTTTTCAAAAGCAGGATCAAGGTGGATCTAGACCTGGTACAGACTATCGAAAAGATCCCTTACCCAGCCAACAGAAAGCCATGCAGTCCTTCTTAGGCAAGATAAAATTCCTTTGGAATTTCATCTCGGATTATACACAAATAGTTAAGCTCATGCAGGACATGATCAAGAAAGATGCAGCCTACAACTGGGGTAAGAGGAAAAGTATGCATTTACCTATATCAAGAAGGCCATTATGGAAGCACAGGCATTCTACAACCTAGACTTCAAGAAATATTTCCTGCTATACACCTTCACCTCTGATAATTCACTAGTTGCAGTACTCACTCAGAAGGATGGGATGAACAATGAAAGCCCAATCTCCTTCATGAGTGCAAGCATGTAGGGACTAGAAATCAACTACCCCACCATTGATAAGCAAGCTTATGAAATTTACAAGGCGATGAAACACTTCAAGCCCTACTTGCTAAAGAACCACTACATAGTCTTCATCCCACACCTAGCAGTCCGCACATTGCTTATACAACAAGAAGTGGGTGAATGACATGTGAACTGGATGACAGGATTGCAAGAGTATGATCTCAAAATCAAGCCAGTTCACACGATCAAAGTACATGGGCTTTGCAGACTTGCAGTTGAAGTAGTACACACCTCGGAGAGTGAAGAAGAGCCTTTCGGCTGGGAGCAGGAAATTGAGATGTATGATATAAGGTGAGCAACACCCACTGAAGATGAAACCTCTAGGTACGTAGATGTGCACTAGTACCTTGAGCACGAAATTGTACCCTCTCACTTTTCCATCAGACAGAAGAGGGAATTGTGCCTTAAAGCATTAGCATATTCATTGGTGCATTGAGTGCTTTATAGAAAGCATAGTAATGGAGTTTTTCTCAAGTGCCTTGAGGCACATGAATCAGAAAAGGTACTTCAATATCTCCATGATGGACTCGCCGGGGGTCACTTTGTGGGAAACACCACTGGCCCATATTATTCAAGGATGCACATGCTTATGCCCATAAGTGCCCATTTTGACAATGATGCTTTGGCAGAACACAAAGATCAACAGCCCCATTGCACCCTGTTACAATGACCGAACCATTCCAATAGTGGGGCCTGGACATTATCGGGGAAATATTCCTAGGTTCATGAAAGAAACACCTCTACATCCTAATAACAATTGACTACTTTACACAATGGACATAAGCAATTCCGTTCAAATAAGTGAACAACCAGGAGGTCATCAGCTTCCTCCATTAGAACATCATCTCATGCTTTGGCATTTGGTATCACTTCTTTTTGATAATGCAACGTACTTGTCATCTTTGAAACTCTATGATTTTTCATTATAGAGTGTTATAGTGCTAAAGCATTCATCTAACTATTACCCACAAGGAAACGGTCTTGCAGGATCCACAAATAAAAACCTCATTCGCATAATCAAGATCATTGTTTTCTCTTAGCAGCATAACTGACATACCGCCCTGATGAATGCACTATGGGCTGACCGTGTAACACCAAATCCCTCTTTGAATACCTCATTATACTTCCTGGTTTATGGTAAAGAATCCATCCTTCCACCAAATATCTACTTACCTGCACTTTAGCTTTCCCAAGAATCCCAAGGAAAGCCTTACCAACTAGTAAAATGTAGGATGGATGCTCTCCATAAGCTTTAGGAAGATAGGATGAAAGAAAAAGAAAAATTCACACTCAACCAGAACCGTATCAAGAGATGGTTTGATAAGAACTCTGCAGGGAAAGCTAACTTTAGTGTTGGTGACTTAATTCTGAAATGGGATAAGCCCCATGAAGACAAATGAAAACATACAAAGTTATAGTCCTTATGGATTGGTATGTACATAGTCCACGAGAAGCTTGGCCCACACATGTATCATCTACAATCACTTGACGGGAGGATTGCAACCTTCCTGTCAATGGCCAAGATCTCAAGCATTACTTTCTGTAGGTTAGGCTGTGCCCATGCCATGTACATAGTCTGCTTGTTGTTTGTCGTTTTCATTTTGTTTTCCTTTCTTATTATCTTTGTTTTCTCTTTCTACTATTTTTGTTTACGTTTTTTTATTTTCTTGGTATATTACTATTTTTGTTTCCGGAAATAAGTGTTGCCAACTACTACATTCTGGATTTTGAATAGAGTATGTGGCTGAAATTTTAAGAGACTTGTGACACTACAACACTTGGCTAGTCTTGTGTCCTTCTTCTTTGTGCTTGGTTATAACCTTCATCCGATGAAGTCTTGATGGAAAATACAAACCGTCTGCAAGGGAATTTTGATCCAACCAAGAACCTTTGTCCACACTAGAAATCCCCATGCATGTACTTATCCTTCTGCTCTATGTGTTCAAGCTCATCCAACTAGTAGAAATGGAGAAGGGGAAAATATAAATGAGAAAACCTATGTCAAATGTCTTACATGCTTCTCTGAAGGAACAACCTCTTCTACTCTCAATAGGTTAGGATCCCTCTTCTACCCCAAAAATAAATAAGTTCCTATGCACAGTCCTCTTGAAAAATACAAAGGTGAAAGAAGAGAAAGGCTTCCTTCACAGAGAGATGAAGCATGCAAATCCACCAGGGTACTGACTAGGCTCGCTGGTAGTGGAGTAGTGTGTGTGTTCCTGCGTGACTCCACTGGGGTACTATTCAGGCCTGCTGGTAGCGGAGCAACACCAGAGATGAAAACTCATACTCTGAAAATATTTAAGTCATAGGCTAAACTACCCTTCCTAAGCTTGAAACACTGTGGTCAAGTTGAAATTTTGATTGTGTTTGACTGAGTTGGTGAAACGTGAACCACGTATGTCTATGGTGTAAGTGGGGAAGCTGAAGTAACTTGCACAATGTTTTGATACTCCCTAAAAGACCAAGGCCTTGTGCTATCAATGAACCAAAACAAAGAAGTTGGAGTTCTGCCAGTGTGTCGCCAAGTGTTGTAGCGGCTCCAACCACCCTCCAAAATTTTGGCCTGAACCCAAATTCAAAACCTCCCTTGAGAGTTTCACTTGATGATTGCATACACTTGGGTTCACTCTGTGAGCTCATGTGAGCCTTCACTCCCTCCTTTCTTGTTCATTCTACCCAAGCTTTTGCATGTTGATGCCAATGTCTTGCTTGTGACCATGTTCCGGTCATGCTCAAGGTCTTCGCTTCGTGTGTACATGTTATGTTCACTATGAAAACATCTGTCACACTCACACACGAAGTCCCATTCATTGTCACACAAGTGTCATCACAGTCGATCAACAATAAATCACAAGTGTCACGCTTGTCACTTGCACAGTCTGTTAGTCATGTTGAACATATGTGTCTGGTTGGTTTGAGTCATCTCATTGTCAAGTCATAAGGGTGTGTGTTTGTAAGATAAAATTAGTGTCTTGCACTTGCTTACACACTTAGTAATTTTACTAAAGTTTTAATGACCAGACTCCCCTCTGACAGCTGGACCATTACCCCACCATTGACTCAATTGGGTGTCACCTAGAATTGCATAGAAGCACCAAGAAAGTCATTTCAAGTTGCGCTACCCACAAGTAAGTCAATCAACCTTCATGCTGACCACCTAAAGAGTTGGGCCTAGAAGCCACCCCGTCACTAACTCCCCTAAAAATTTTGCAGAGGCTACTAAAATTTCTTGCTCTGTTGACTGAAGAAATTGCGCATACAGGCTAGACAGACACCCAGTGCCCGTCCCTGTCTCCCTAAAAAAATTGCATAGTTTTCCATCTAGTCCTCCCGACAGTCGACCGACGGCTCATCTAGAAAAGTGCACAGTTTTCATGAGCAAGCCCTCTGCTACCCAACAACTTTCTCAGCTCAGAAATCATGTAGAGATGATTAACAAATAAGCCTCCCAGCATTAGTGCAATTTCCCTTACTAGCAACTCCCAATAGCAGATTGAAAGTTCCCTCTGGGAATTGTGTAGTTTCTGTTTCCAAGCTCTAGTAGCTGACTGCTTATTCCCCTTAAGAATCATGCACTTTTTTCTATCAGTGAACTAGTAGCTAGCTACCAGTTCCCTGTAGGAATTGCATAGTTTTGGCTGCCAGACTCATGGTTAGTTCCTCCAACAAACTGCACAAATCTTGTCTGCCAATCCTCCCTGCAGCCCGACATGTTCCTCCAAGAAATTGAACAAATTTTGCTATCAAGCCCCTACTTCCTAGTCATTTTGGAAAATGTGCACATTTTGTTTGCCTTGCCTTCCCATAGCCCAGACTGTCCCTCTTGAAATTTGCGCAATTTTTCCTTCCAGTCGAGCCAAACCTAGCAGACAGTCACTGTCGTGTCAGATTTCCCATCTTCATCATCTAATGACCCTTGCATAGTTTTCATCAATAGCACCCGAAGCCATCATCCTGCCTCACAACCTTGTTGCATCTCCCAGTCACCTGCATCCGAAATGATCATGTGTCATGGTAGATTAGGAGGTTTTTGGATTTGATGTCGTCTCGTCATGAGTGACTGCAGGTACATGTACACCAACACATATGGCACAATGAAAAATGGGATGAATGAAGGGAGCACATGCAGAAGGATAGGTTCATTAATGGACAAATGAATGAAGCATGTGAAGAGATATGCTTGTGAACGGATGATCACGCAAATATGTGTTCGCAAATGGAAGGACGAGCAAACATGAAAGATGTGCTCATGGATGGACAAATGGGTGAACATGCACCTTTCACGAACAGATGAGCCTGTCAAGCCTTCCAACATAAAAGCAAGGAGAAATGTGCCAAAGAAACATCAATTGAACCAATGACCATCAAAGAATCCACACACCTTGCGATGTGGAGGTGAAGCTATAACACACCATGAAGACATCTACCACCCAACAACACTGCAGCTCAACATGCACTCCAACAACAACACGAATGTACTTGCACTGTCATGTTGAGTCATGTCATCCACATCTCTACTATGGGCCTTCTTCTCAATCAATGTAATGTAATGTGGAAGTCTAAGAGACCCACTTGTTGTACAAAGAGTCATGTAAAGTTGAAAAGTGATGGAAGTCAAACAATCATGAGGGTAGTCGAATAACCATAAGGGTCAATTTCACCCTTGGCTATAAATACCCCCTCATTTTTACATGCAAAGGACTTTTCACCTTTGCTCCTCCCACATATCCAAGAGAGTATGCAACCTTGTCTTTGAGGGTTAAGTAGTGGCTCCAACGCCCCGCACATGGGGTTAGTGATGTATGGTGTAACAATGTGTCTTGGAAATTTCGCTTAATTTAGAAGCCTGATAATGGGCCAGCACATTTTCACACATGTATTGTAATTGTAGTAAGGCTAATCTTGAACACTTGTAATTCATGTTTCTTTAACCTGTGTTAAACACTTGAACTTATTTCAATTGTTGTAATGGGTAATATGTTAATGAAAATGTGTTGTATATGTTTTTAATGTTGTCTCGCCCATGGTGGCTATCTCCCCAGACATCAGGCAAATATTTCACATAAAACTTGTTGTAACAACTATTGCACTCATGTGAATTCATCCGTTGAGTGTTGTATGTGTTATCTTCCCTTTTTTGTGTTGTGACTATCGTATCCGTGTGGACTACTCCTTTGGAATTGTGCATGTCCTATTGTGTTGTGTGTTCCTAGCAGAGTTGGAGCTTCCTCCCAACCAACTTAGGATTCAGTTTCACCCTCTCCCTCTACAGTGAAAGAATAATTGACACAAGTAACACTAGAAATCACCAGGCATGTGAACCTCACTTCTCGAAGACAAAGCAGACCACTCTCCTGTGCTGGCAAGCAAGAGTTGAGGCTAATCCTTAAGACAATGGCGACTGTGCCATCATACCAGATGGGAATCCCACACCAAATGGTGTGAGTTCTAGTTGGGACTTCATACCGGGGTGATTCCCTAACTATTGGTAGGTCCAACACAGTCAACAGCCAGATTACTACCCTAAATTTTAAATCTCTACAATATTGTCTCAACATACTTTCTATGGTTTAACTAAAACTTCCCTTTTTCTCGATCTTGTCTAATTTCCATGCCCAACATATAGCTTCCAACACCAAGATCCTTCATGTCAAATTTGGAGGACAATTGAATCTTCAAATCCTAGAAAATTTCTTTTTCATTTCTAATTAGAAACATATCATCCACATACAAGACAAAATAAATAACACAGTCACCAATTAATTTAAAATACACACAATGATCTTCTTTGATCCTTTTGAAGCCAAGCCCCCCTATATATGTATCAAATTTTTGATACCACATCCTTGGTGGTCGCTTTAGTCCATACAAATACTTTTTGAACTTGCATACTAGTTCTTTCTTGCCCTTCACTGCAAAGCCTTTAGGTTACTTCATGTAGATATCTTCTTCCATATCACCAAGAAGAAATGTTGTCTTCACATCCATCTTTTCTACCTCAAAATCAAAAGTGGCAACAACAAATAGAAGTATTCAAATAGAAGCTAACTTGGAAACATGAGAAAAAATGTCACCAAAATCAATTCCTAGCACCTGGGAATAACCTTTTGCTACCAGCAAAGCTTTTTATTTCTCCACCTTTCCTTCCACCTTCATATTTTTCTTAAACACCCATTTTCTGCTAATGGGTTTCCTTCCATACGAAAACTCCACCATATGCCATGCGTCAATTTTGTCCAAAGATGTCATTTCATCAACCATGGCCTCTTTCCATATTTTGCAATCCTCTGAATCCACAACCTCCCTAATAGTTTTGGGATCATCCTCAGTAATAAATACAAAAAAATTTGAACAAAAAGCAAGTGGACTATACCTCTCTATCCATCTTCTCTCTCTAATTGATCTTATCAACCAGAGTTTGTGTTTCTTCCTATTCTAATTCCTTTTCTGATATAGAGTCTGATTCTTCCTCCTTTAGTTCAAGCTCTATCTTTTCAGGTTCCTTCGATAAGACTTCATGTTTAATAACATCCTTCACCTCTCTAAACACCACATCTTAGCTATACACAAATTTCCTTGTTTCTGGTTTCCAAAGCTTATAACCTTTTAAAGCATCCTTATACCCGCTAAAGATGCACCTTTCAGACTTACTATCCAACTAGGCTCTTTTCTCCTTTGGAACATGTGCATATGCATCACATCTAAATACCCTGAGATGTGAGAGAGAGGGTTTCTTACTAGTCCATACCTCATGTGCATTCTTCTCCTCCAACAATGATGAAGGTGACATGTTAAATAGGTAACATACATTATCCACTACCTCTTCCCAGAATTCTTGTCCTAATCTGGAATCACTAAGCATGCTTCTTGCCTTTTCCATCAATGTCCTATTCACTCTTTCTGAAAGTCAATTTTTCTGCGCTGTGTATGTAGTAGTATTCTGTCTTTTTATACCACTTCTTATAGAACTATTCAAATTCTCTTGTACAACTCTTCACCATTATCTATCCTCAACACCTTGATATTCTTCTCTATATGATTTTCCACTAAAGTCTTAAATTCTTTAAACCTATCAAAGACTTCATATTTCTTCTCGAGGAAATATACACATGTATTCATCGAGAAGTAATCTATAAATTATATGTAGTACATATATTTACCCATATATGGAACCGAAACAGGTCCAAACACATCACTGTGCACAAGCTCTAATATCCATTTCTCCCTCTTAGCACTTGGGAGGAAGCTCACCTGATTGTTCTTCCCATATACACAATGTTCACAGAAATGAAATTCCAAAGATTAATTAGACATACCTTCTACCATACCATTACCAAGTTGTGTTTGAAGGCCCTTCTCTCCAGTATGTCTAAGCCTTTGATGCCATAGCATTGTCTTTTCTCTAGAGACCACTATATTTTATACTCCACGTTTAAGGACCATAGAACAGTTGCACCCATTCATAACAATGCTACTCGAAAGGTTGCATAGAGTTCCAATACAAATTCCCTGCATCAACGCGAGTGCTCCTTGAACCATCTTGCATGTATCTTTCTCGAACACATTTTTTACACCTACCTCATCCATCTTGCTTACATAAATCATATTTATGGCCAATGCAATAATATGCAGAACACAATAAGTGTTCTAATCCTTCCATCTTACAACTTCATCTTGACTTTTCCACATCCAATGATTATGACCTTCCTATCATCCCATAAGAAGACATCACCACCATCATATTTCTCATACTCATAGAATGACTCACTATGGGGAGTGGAGTGAAAGCATGCAGCTACGCTATTCAACCATGTCTCATTATCTACATATGTACTTGAAGAAGACGCCAAATACACATCCCCACCTTCATCAGAGGTGGTTTTCACCTCTGCAGAAGGAGAATCATCAAATCCCTTTCCTTTTTTAGGAAATTTAGATCTACAGTCCTTTTTGTAGTGCCGTTATTTTGCACATTTCCATCATACCTTTAGAAAATTTCCTAGAGATTTAGATCTCCCACTTGAGGACTTATTTTTTCTTTTGTTCTATGAATATCCTCTCACAAACAAGTAATCTCCATTTTGGCTCTCCATATTTATCTGTCTCACCTCTTTTGATAATAAGGATGAGACTATTTCATCAAACTTCAAGGTAGTATATTACTACCTATTGCAACAATTGAACTATCCCATGACTATAGTAGAGAACACAACAAACTGATGCACTTATCTTCATCTAAAATTTCAATATCAATAGATAAAAACTAGATTACCATAGTATTAAAGGTGTTTAGATTCTCTGTCACTGATTCTTTATCCTTCATCCTCAAGTTATATATCTTTTTTCTACAGGAACAATTTGTTCATCAGAATTTGATTGATACAAAGTCCCTACATTTTTCCACAAAGCCTTTGTGATAGCTTCCCCTAATACATTCAAAAATATTGAATCTGAGAGACACATTTTATTGTGCTCTTCACCTTTTGATCTAGCTTCACCAGTCTTCTGCTGACATTCTTGTTGGTATCGTACGTAGATCTACAACTATGCATTGATCTCGGTCCACCAACAGATCCTCCATCTTGAGTTTCCATAGCTCAAAAATATGACCATTAAATTCTTCATCTTTATCTTTCCACTGCTCGCCATCTTCTTTCACCACAAGAATCAATCCCACGGATCTCCCACTAAACAGGGTCTACCACAGGCCCAAGAAAAACTCCTGAACAACAAAGGAGTCCCCTTGAAGCTGAAACTGCTCTGATACCAAATGTATGTTATAACCCTATAGATAAATTACCTGCAAACGAATTCTTAAAACAGAAAAATATATAATGGAGAGAACATAAAACAAATGTACACATAGATTTCCCCTGGATCACAAAACTATGACTACTAGATTGATTTTTCATTAAATTTCTTTCAATGTTACAATATATATATATATATATATATATACACACACACATGTTGAATCATTCATAAACTGAGATCCACTAACACTATATTAGAACATAGTTGTAGTTCCCTTGATCAGATCTACAAAATACCATGGGTAGAAAATCATCATACAAAACCATGTGCAAACCCCATGCACAAAACCATGGGTAGGTATTCCCACCATCTTTGGGTCCGCCCCCCATCCTTGGGTCTGCCCAGCTATTATTGTGTTCACATAAATAAAAAAATCTTGGGGTGATGCCCCGTACTGCATGGCAAACCCCCCGATAGGGGTGGCTACGCCTGACGTAACATACAACACATGTTTCTAGTCATGGAAAGAATATAACACGTCACCAACATAATTATTAGGTGGATGGTAGGGATTTAACCTCCACAGATATTCTTGATAGTATTAAAAAATTAAAGGTTGAGATTTATCTCCAAAGTTATGGTTTTTTTACCTTAAATTAAATTGGTTAATTTTAAAAGATGACATATGAACAAGTGTAATATAAACTAAGTAATATTTTTTAGGCATGTGGTATTTATAAGCCATGCTATTGTAACAAAGCTTTAAGAAGCTCTATCATAAATTGGGGTGAATCTTCCTGATCTAGAATCTTGTTTATATAATATATATATTATATATATATAAGTATATATTATATATATATATAATATATATATTTATATATATATATAGTATATATATATAATATATATATTATATAATATATAATATATTATATATAACAAGATTCTAGATCAGGGGAAGATTCACCCCAATATCATATATATATATATATAATATATATATTATTATATATATATATATTATATATATATGTCTTATGAAATATTTTGAAGTTTATCATGAATGATTTTTCTTTTTCTAAGTAAGATTATTCTGTTATTCACATAAAAGGTATACAATTACATCATGACTATCGTAAGAAATCGCTGCCCAGAAGGAAAGGCAGATTGAAACTGAAAATTGTCCAAGACAAAGAGTTTGAACAAGACTGAGAGTTTGGACTAGACAGAGAGTTTGCAGTCCCACGCAGGGGATCCTTACAAGCATAGACAGAGAGGTTGTAGTCCCATCTTAGCCTTTCTACTCTTACATGCATTTCCAAAAAAACATGCGAATTGAACCTTGACATAACAACTATTACAAAACTTTTCAACTGTAGCCAAAAGCCCTTTATACTGGGCCGCATACCCTGAAACAAAGCCGCCGAGCATGAATTAGGTGTTTGGGGGCTCCTCCACAATTCTGCACCATCCCACGTCAATCAAGTCCTGAGCTTGAGCATCATCATTCACATTCGAACCTGGGGCAGTTGGCTCCAACACCGTATCATTGACATTACTCACATTCGAACCCAGGGCAGTTGGCTCCAACACCATATCATTGACATTAATCACTAGTATCGCCATCACTCGCAGAGAGCCAGGATTCAGCACAAGGACTGAGCCTGGGTCCTCCTGAGGAGAGCTGGTCTCTCCCCCTTCCTGTGCTTCTTCGAAAAAGAGCACTGAGACATGAGCAGTGATCCTAGGACGATTCAAAGTGCTGTTAAACGTGAAGATTGCAGAGCCGAAAGAGGACGAGGATGAGGAGCCTGGAGAATTGGGCTCAAGGAATTGACTAGGCCTCAGAATGCATCCTCTCCTTCGAGAAATGAAGTCACTGGAGGGAGAGAAGGATGAAGGGCTGGAGGGCGCCCTCCGAGAGGTGCCTCTTCGGCTAATCATCCTTTGGCGAAGTCGAGGCATGACAACAACAACGGCCCCTTTGTGGATACAAGGTCGAACAACTAGAGAAGCAGGGCGCAGGTTGGCCAAGCATACAAACTAACGAGAACCCAAAGCAATAGAGAGCATCTAGGAAACTGACTGAGGCGACTTCTCCGGAGTAACAGAGCATGAGCTCAGCTTCGTTACCTCCACCTAGCATAACATAAACGACACTAGAACAAACCCATGGTGGAGGCTGGTATTATTACCCCCTCCCCTCCCTCAAGACTCGTCCACCATAACTCTGGCATTCATGAGAGCCGAGAGTCCAAACAGATCAGAGCGTGCGGAGGTAAATGATAATTCAGGATCGCCTGCGATAATTCCTTTAAACTCATCAATGCCCACATACCGATGGTCATCCGTCACCTGGTTCATAACTTCGCTGTACAGGGTTGGCAGGTGGCAGCTGTTCTCTCCCCACCCTCGTCCCATCGGCATTACGACCATACTAAGCACCCGCATTCGAGAGATGTTTATCATGAATTCATGTATATGGACATTTAATTTATATAGTTACGCTACTTTATTTAGTATTTATGATCTCTTTACTTTAGCAATGTGAGATGTATGATAAAATCATTTTTTTATGCCTATTATAGATTGCTAACTATTGACACTTACCAACCATTTAATTTACATAAATATGCTAGTTAATATAATGTAACAAATTTCAATTTCTTTTAAAATATATTATATTTTAACTTCTTATAATTTATTATGATTTATATTTAAGTATAAAGCATAATTGTTCAAAATAACACATTTCAAATTATAATAATTTATAAAATAAAAATTATTTAATGTGTAGAGTTTAGTTTTGCTTAATTACTATTTCAAATTTGATTAAAATTAACTTGCACCTTACAGGATCGTGATGATTATCCCATCAGTAAGTATATATATTCGAAATTATCATGTTGTATAGTCCCCTGGACTTTTCTTTTTCCACACAGCAAATTTGGTTTCGACATATCGATAATGGAAAGCAATATTTAAAAGTATATACACTATTTAATACACCATAAGGAGGACTTTGACAACTAGTTTTAGTGTCAACCCTCATGCATAATTTTTCTGGCCTACACTTTCCATTGAATGGTAATGGATTAACATTCATTATCCCTGGATTATGCAAGAAGATCCACCATGTACGTGATCGATATAAATTATCATCATCATCTGTACTCGATCGGATTCAGTCCTACTAAGCCATCTCCCTGTTAATTTCCAACATAGGTTGAGGTGACAAAAATTTAAACGATGCAGTGCGCATAATACAAGGGCTATACAATTTGAATTTGAAATTGAAAATGAGAGGGATAATTTTTTACATTAATTTATTCATTTGAAATTTTGAATTTAGTTTAACATTAGTTCTTACCAATTCTCTAAACCCCATCGTGTCTTTCCTTTCTATGATTCTAATGAATTGGGGATCCATCAGAATGCACATAAGAATGAGTGAACTGCAATTAGATCAAATCCCATTCTTATTACCTTGGAAACTAGTTTATTTCATTATCATGCTATAGGGAAGCATCATACACATTATATGTTTGATTCCAACCACAAAATTTCTCACAATTTTAAGTTCCAAAGAGTGGAAATATCAATCAATTGGCCTCACTTGGAGCAACAACCACACACCTTTGACATCAAATTTTCTTCCATCTCTCTGTCCTTTGTGAAAAGGACCAGAAATGATATGGAATTGGTGTCGGGATCTTTACCTTGTGTGAAAAGGACCAAGAACGCAAATACTTAGCAACATTGAAGAAACATTGGCCACGACAAGAAACTAAAGGAGAGGTTGGTCCCACTTTGTCTTTCAAAGAAGGCGATGTCCCATGGATTTTAAAGAAATATTATATTTCTTTGGGAAAGGAAGTTATAATGAGTGTGAGTGTGTCTTGTTTATATGGGTCTTCAATATGACGTTTATTCACTATGGAATATTGTTTGTCAGGGTTGAAATTGCATGACCATTTGAACCTTCTAAGAGTACATATGTCAAAAACATGATTTTATTATTATTTTTTTATGCAATGGAATATTTTATAATTAATTTTTATATAATGTACTATTTATTGTGCAATGTCATTATCCTTTGCTCATGTGTGAGCATGTGAACCATGACTTCCCCAAGACCTACGACATGCCATATCTAAATTATCTGCATGTAAATGATGGATAACATCAAAGGAGATTCATATGGCTAGAATTTCGCGGTGGCATCAAGAGATAAATGAGATCATTTGTATTTTTTAGAAATAACTACCAACGAGTTTCATGGACTTCCAGGTTCACCTTCTAATTCATCTAGTATATAAGGTTGAATTAGTTGGGATGGTTTCTTTTCGTTGGATGTTCTTCTTAGAGAGGTACATGAAGAAATTGAAAGGTTTTTTCGACAAAGGAAAAAACATAAGGGGTTTATGGCATAGGGGTATATATTGTATGAGTCTTTATATTATGCCAATGAGTACATCAATCACATCGACAACACACCAAGTGCGTCAATTTGGGACGATGAAAGGGATGAAGACAAAAGAGAAGGGGAGCTTCTCCAAACGAATGGAAAGAGGTGCATGATAAAAAGTGGCTTATCATTTGTCAAATTTCTACATAGTAACTATTCACACTGAACTTCATATTAATGCATATTTTGATCTCATACGTACTATATATGTTGGTTTGATTTCATCAACAAATTCATAAATTTAAGCCATTGACAAATTTATTCTTTACATTATAGAATAAATACAATCGTGGGTCAAATTGTACGAGCATAAGAGGAGAAAATGGCATAGTGATAGGAAAGAATCCAAATGATTGAATGGTAGAAGCATTCCTTATCCCAGTCATTTAAGAGAAAATATACCAATGACATGCCCAAATAGTTGGGTTGTTGTCAAGTCAGAGAAAAATGCAGTGCATCTAGTCATTACTCGCATGCTAAAGAAGATGCGCTGAACATAGGGATTAGCTGTAAGAACTTGGTAATAACCTATTTATGTACATTTTTTAACTTCAAATTGCACCTTTGAATTATAAATTTATACTTTTTTATTTTTTGTTATGTTCGGTTTATTAGAAACATGACACTGAATTTTTCACTTTTTTATAGGTGAATTTGTTCCCATGTACATGGGCATATGGACATCATTTTCATATAGAAGATGTCGATGATGGATGTATGACACGAGACTGTGGAGTGGAAGTCAAATTCGACAAATATAGTCATGCTAGCCACTGCAATAAAAACCTACTACATGGGACGTTAGATTATGTTGGAAAGATACAAGAGATCATTCAAGTGGAATTCTATTCATTCCATTGTGTTATTTTCAGGTGAAAGTGGTGGGACACCTTTGATCAAAATGATGTAAAGAAAGTTCACGATATGTGTTGGATAGGGATTGGTGGTTTTTATTAAGAAACAACCCTATATCAAAATTCGACAAATATAGTCATGCTAGCCACTGCAATTAAAACCTACTACATGGGACGTTAGATTATGTTGGAAAGATACAAGAGATCATTCAAGTGGACTTCTCTTCATTCCATTGTGTTATTTTCAGGTGAAAGTGGTGGGACACCTTTGATCAGAATGATGTAAAGGAAGTTCATGATATGTGTTGGTGTTGTGGCCACCAACAACCCCCCTCCTTATGAAGTATTATTACTAATACTAAATAAGTGGGGACCCTCAAAAAAATTAGTTAGTGTTAAATTTTCTTTTTATATGAAACCTACAACATCATGGACTTAGGAAAATACCTTGAAAAATCTAGAAAACCTAAGTTTCATAATTAAATTTACTCCTAAAAGGATATCGCATCGCGCAAAGGATGATAGGATACACCTTCCAAAGAGTTAAAACGATAAAAGGTGATATTGCGATGCGAAACTTCATTGCATCGCATATACTGAAGACAAACACTCACATTGAAAAACTTTAAAACATCACCGATATGCGATATCGCATATCGCACATCGCAAATATCACAAGAATTACACAAGAATTATAACGATTTGCGATACGGCAATACTGCGACACCTCAAAGTTGCGATACTGCGATCTGCGATAAAAACAACACGATGATATTGCAACATTGTGATATTGCGATACTGCAATCTGCGACATCGCAAAGCAAAAACGCGAGACTCCTCCATCATAGTTGGTTCTGGCTCATTGTTTGAGAAAACTCTTTAGCCAAGAGTTGGTCATGTATTTTAATGTGAATTAATGGGTTATTGCCAGTTGTTAATGAAGTAGGGTGTTGTGTTTTTCGAAAAAATAACTCACGTAAGGTGGCATGTCTCGTATATCTTCGGCATTTAAAAGTTTTCCTGTCATTAGTCCTTTATCATTACTTCTACCTCAATGTAAACTGCAGGAAAGAAGGACGACGCGTTATACAGGGCATTATGGAGAAAACAACGAAGAGGGAAGGCAGCGCTCCAATGTACATTTCGGAAGGCATACTTAATCCACTCAAGGAAGAAAAAGAGCCGTAGAACTCTTCACAGGAATCTATCATGGATTTCTCATGTATAGTCATGGTTGAATGGATACTGAAAGACGCTGATACCAGAAACAAACAGTTTAATTCTTAGGGTCAAGAGCTCACAGAAATACTATTTTTACAAATTTTGGGTTTTATACCGAATGAGAGAAAAAGGCGCAAGAGGCAAAAACCACATCAGGGAAGCCCAGATCAAGAAACAGAGGCAGTTTCCAATGCGCGATTAGCGCTTAGCACTAATCGTGCATCTCAAAGAAAAGTTGTTTGAAAAGGAAGGTCCCTAGTTGCTCAGTCACCTGCGAGCTCCGAAAACTGCAAGAAATCAGTGATAGAAGAAAACTGGAAACATAAGACTAAAGGAAACGCAGAAGCAGCCCGAAGGTTAACCAAGTTGAAATGGGATTTTTACCAGGCATACATGATAATGCTACATATTCATTGGATGATTCTCAAGTGTATCATCAATTTTACTGAGAAGAGAATGCTAGCTCTTTCCATTTCTGTTTGCTTAACTCAACCAAAGGCGGAAGACAGTCAGCCGACTCTACTCAGAAAAATACTGAATGCTTGCGACATTAAGGAGTAGATTTAGAAATAGTTAGTGATTTATTTTAGATTAGTTTTCTTAGAAAGAGGATGTCATTTAAACTGAATCCTCAATTTTTGAAATAAGTTATTTAGTTAGTATATTTAAACCCTTCTCATGCATTTAGAGAAGGGTCCAGAAATTTATCAAAACTTGTCCTCAGAACATGCACTTTTGCACCCTCAGAGGAGGTTTTGGTGAATGAATGGAACAGGGTTTATTTGATATTTGCATTTGGTATCTGCTACTGATGTTGCACTTTTGTACTCTTAGTAGATGTTGAATCAAGGAGAGATAAATCAGTAATTGCTTGAAGCTCATGAGTATGACTAGTTATAAATGGTACTTTTATCTCTTAACCATTTATGCTTATGTGTTAAAGCAATATTCAATTTTCAGTTATTTATATGTTACAACATGAATGTTTGAGTTATCATTTGGCACTTTTGTACGGTGATAACTATTTGTTTATGTTTAGTGTATGAATAGCTCATTTATGCGATAAGTTTTAACAACTGTTTCATCTAACTTCTTATACGAAGTAGCTCATTTTTATTCAATTATTTTCTTATGAAAACTGAATGATCTTTATTACTAGTTATTGTATGAAATCTTTTCAGATCGCATAGAAGAAAGATCACACCCCGGATTAGCATAAATTCCGATGTTTTTCTGTTTATTAGAATACATAGCATAACATTAGATTAGATAGAAGTATTCCAGTCCAAACAGAAACACCCTTCTTTCACACACACACACACACTGAATTGGGAAACTGGTCCCAGATCCCCAATCAGACTCGCTATACCAAACGGATAAGGAGCTACCAACCAAGGTCCGAACCGAGCGGGTATCCCCCTTATTGTTGACCCGATTTTCGGGGCCTTCAATAGTTGGATAGGGATTGGTGGTTTTTATTAAGACACAACCCTATATCAAAACATATTTTTGAGAACAACAACGTTATCATGCTAAGCGAGGAAGATAATTAGGGTGGTGACAATAGAGAGTGATATGTACTTGTGCTATTTAGTCATTTATACTATTGTTGTAATTATTTCCATAATTATATTATTATTTAATTCATCTTTTTGGACTTTTATCTAATCAGTAAGATTCACAAAAGTTTTTACACATTTTTTTGTAGTGGAAACATTATGCACTTAAAACTAAGTATTTCCAATTGTGTATAATATCTATGATAATAAGGATTCAAGGTCACAATCCTCCTCAAATAGGAAAATTAGAAGAATATAATCAAAATGAGAAAATAGTGAATTTAGAAACAACATTGAAGATTTAGTCTCGGTTTAGATAATTATTGGTTTAATAATTACTTCACATGTTTTTTCTTCTTGTTTAGTTGAAAATCAATATAAATCATGTAGTGATAACTCTATGAGGACTTTAACAATGAAAAGGTTGTTGATTAATATGTAAGATTAAATTCTTGACACGAGAGGTAAAGTAACGTTTACGATATTTAAATTCCAATTCTTGTAACATTGTGTAAACTAAAAGCGGGTCTTATGCATGTATAAATTGTTGATTACATCATTTTATGGACCATAAGAGAAACAAATGGGCTTACATGGATGTATAAGAGGTTTTAATTTTTTCTTCATGGATAATGAAACAATTTTGAATTTTCTTTTCAATGGTAATTATACATAAAAGTTGAATTAGTAAATATTTTATGGCTATGAATTAAATGATAAACAATGTGAAGGTGATTAAGTGGCATTTGTTTGACTTTATAATAGACTTGGTGATGCATATTTCTTTCTTATTTAGATTATGTAAAATAAATATCTATTTTTATGTATTTATAAGTAAATTATTTAAACTAGACATGTCTTTATCATTGTGAACACGATGTAATATTAGCTAGGAGAAATGTGAAAACATGAATTTTAGTGACTATATCATGATAAGTATGTGGATCAAAAGATTGTAATTCTAAGCATGAGTTATCAATTTATAACTATATTTTATTAAGATATCAATCTAAATATACTCATATTATCTCCTTTCTCAAATGAAATTGTGAGTATCAATCTAAAATAGCTCACAAAGTGATAGAAAATGGATAAGGAAAATCATATATGTGTTATATATGTGTACTAAAAGGCCTACTACAATGTCCACCATCAAAGTTTAACCCCCCTTGTTTCACTATGCAACAATATATCTCCATAAATATAAATGAAGTTTAAAACATGGTGTACAATATCTATGATAATAAAGATTCAAGGTCACAATCCTTCTCAAATAAGAAAATGAAAAGAATATAACCAAAATGAGAAAATAGTGAATTTAGAAACAACAATTAAGATTTATTCTATATTTAGATACTTATTAAGTTATAATCAATTCACATGTTTTCTTCTTCGTGTTTATTTCAAAATCAATATAAATCAAGTAGTGATACATCTATGAGAAGTTTAACAATGAAACAATTGTATATTAATATGTAAGATTAAATTCTTGACATGAGAGGTAAAGTCATGTTTACTATATTTAAATTCCAGTTCTTGCAACATTATGTAAACTAAAAGGAGGTATTGCATGTAAAAAAATTTCATTACATATTTTTACGGACCATAAGAGAAACAAATGGACTTACATGGGTGCATGAGAGGTTTTATGGATAATGGAACAAATTTGAATTTTCTTTTCAATGATAATTATAAACAAAAATTGAATTAATAAATATTTTATGGCTAAGAGTTAAATTATAAATAATGTGATGGTGATTAAGAGGCATTTCTTCGACTTTATAATAGACTATGTCGTGTATTTTTCTTTCCTATTTAGGTTATGTAAAATGAATATCTATTTTTATGTATTTATTGTAACACCCTCCTCCCACATCTACCCAAGTAAGTAGCCAACATGGGTAAACATGTGATGAGAAGTTGCTATGATATGATTCAACTCCCTATGTTTTAGTTAAGGAAGTGGAATCGATGGAAACACAGAACACAAACATTTTATACTTGCTACAGGACTCCCAGTCATCCCCATAAGTAGTCCCTGGGTACCAAAACGTTTCAGACCATTAAAACCATGGAAAATCCCTTGATATGTGTTGAAAAATGTGCAACAAAAAATGTTAAATTTAGAATGTGCTAAAAATAAACTTGCTAAAAATAGCATGTCTAAAAATAGCAGTTTGGCCAGTGAGGTCATTCGCCACATTGGGTGAGAGGTGAAACTGCTAAAAATAGAAAGTTCTAAAAATAGCATTTATGGGTCCCTTCCTATTTATAGCAGTCCCTAGTCTATCTATGGGAAGTAAAATTAATTTTGGTCTTAACAGTAGTTGGAAATATTAATTAATTAATTCAGTTGAGTTAATTAGTTAAGGAAATTCAAATCTGAAGTCTTTGTGACCATGCACATGAGTTGTCCCATTGATTGAGGAATTTATCCTTAATTTCCTCCACTGATTGAGGGAATAAGTATGATTTCTATAATAAGAGAATCAGTTGACTTAGTTCTAACTAGTCAAGTCCAGTTAGATTATTTTAACAAGTTGTTAAAATAATAAAATATAGTTTGTTAATGCTTGCATGCATGTGACAACTATTATTTTAGATAACTGAGAATTCACTTATGGATAATTGTTGCATGTCAGTTCTGTTAGAGATCCAGTTGAGATCAGATGTTGGACAATGTAATATTAGATGCTTGACTATTTCTAGTAAGTAGTTTTTGCATGATTGAGGAAATAGTGTCCTCAAGGATTGCGTAGTTGGACCATTGGTTAACTTGGTATGTTTGGAATTAATTGCATATGCTTTTGCTATTATTTTCCTAAGCAAACTGCGCAAGGAAATAGGGATTGGACCATAGGTAAAGCCTTTCTATATATGGCTTGGTTGGTTCAGGAGACATATCTTCATATCTTCATAGTTCATTGAAAACTGGATAGCTTGAGAGCTGATTCTTTTTGTATTGTGAAGAGGATTTCCACTTGATTGATAATACATTGTTGGGGTTTTATGCTGGTGCTTTCCCCTAGATATATCTTATGTTATGTGTGATTATTTCTCTTGATCAATTATGCATGTTTCTACTTGATGTTGCTCATGAATTTGATTATGCTTCCACTTAATGTTTTGTAGAAGTAGAACAAGTATTATGCTTTAGGACATTGCATATATCAGTTTGTTCTACAGGTGAAATTTCTACATGTTATTGGAGCACGGGAGATTAAGCAAGAACAATATACTAGCAGGAGAAATTCGAAGTTTATTATTCGGGATATAGATATCAAGTTCTTATCACATCTATTTCATCGATGGCGTTCTGTGGTTTGAGGCTTGAGTATGCCTTTGATGGTAGCTCAAAGTATATAGCATGGAAGGATCACATGGAGGCAATTTTAGAAGATAATGGTCTTAAAGATCTCATTGATAAAGAAATACCTAAACCTATTGGTGGGCTCCAGTATTGCAATAATAATGCTGCAACTCTTGGGACTCCCTTCTTTACTTTTATCAACTCGGTAGTTCGTAACAAACTTGGAAGCGACAGTGCTGTATGCACAAGTACTAGCTCTTGTCGCAGCTGTCACTTGGTCAACTGGCATAAGTCTGCTAGGGGCTCAAGCCAAATTCTACGAGCTCTAAGAAGAAGCTTGTTAACTGATGGATGGAAGCTAACTTGAAGGAAGCTTATCTTCTTGCGAAAAGAAACTAAAAAGCTGAAAGAAAGCGCAAACCCTAGCAAACCCTAATTTTACCAGCTAGTCCTACTGATGCGAAAAAGAGGATGCAAGCTACTGAAAGAGATGCCATTACTTCTAGGAAGTTAAAATACATGTGTCTAAGCTACTTCTATTTGAAGAAAATATCTTTTTGTATTTTTGAATAAGTTGTCAAAATTATCATGCATGTGATTTCACTGTTTTTGACTGTGCAGAGGTGGATCGGCGAGAGGAAATGCTTGGAAGAGGCCAGGGAGGTTCAGAGAGGGCCTAAGGGGTCCCTAACACCCTTCCAAAGAGTTTCATAGAGTTTGGCCAGCAAGAAACCTCATTCGTGAGCTTCTATAGGAAGTCTACAGGGGTTCTACATGATGTTCTGGAATTTCTACAAGATGTTCTGAGATTTTCTACAGGATGTTCAGAAATGGCATTTTGGAGGATGGATGGATGAAGAAAGATGAAGGAGTGGGTATGGAGGTAGGATAATGGTTTGAGGTGGTCCAGGGACTGGTGGATGGAGTTGAGAGAAGATGTAAATGGCTAGATTTGTTCAAAAGAGGGCTGAAGCAATACTGCACAAAAAGGTAGGGTTATGTGGGAAAAATGGCTAACGTGAGGCAAGAAACCAAGTTAGGGGATGGATCAGATGGGTCTGATGGAGTTTGGGTGGATAGAGAAGTAGTACAGGTGCTCTGAAATTTTTGTTTTCAACTGAACCAACAAAGACTTGCAAGAAATCAAAGACCTAGTTATGCCAACCTAATCTGATCTAGCTAACAGTAAAGAGAATGAACAAAAGCTTTATTTGCAAGAAAACCATGTATATTAACTATGTAATGAAGCATTCAAAGATCTGAACATGTAACCAACTTATGCAAATGAAAATCGTACACTAGTGATTACATGGCAAAGCAAAAATAGTGTTTTTTGGGGCAGCAAGGTCACTTTGATCCCAGCCCCTGATTCTATGAGGGAGAGGTGAAATCAAAGGTGCTCATTGGCATTTTTTTGAAGATTTTTCCCTGTTAATAACCTACAAACTCAATCTGAACATCAAAAGCCTTTCTAACCATTAAAAGCAACCTAAATAACAAAACAAGATTTAAATCTAAACAACAGATTTTATTCTAAGAATGCAGCAAAGACACATGAAAGTAAACAAAAGAGGTACTGGGCACTTAAGATGGGCCCAACCCCAAGAGCTACAACCTCCTAAGAGAGATTAGAGCTGGTGCAAAGCTGGATTCATATTTATTTCTCAAAAAATAATAGTTACATCAAAAACTGTCCACAAGGGAAACTTGAAAATGTGTTGAAATGTAGAGCTAAACTACTGCCTAAAAAATGACTAAAATCGAACTACAAACTAGCTAACTTCTGCCTACAAAGTGACTAACTGAAATGAGGCCCTAAGCCCTCTTATTTATACAGATTGAGGACCCCAACAATCCTCCTAAACTTTAGGGACTCGACTGCCCAAAACTTGCAGTTAACAGCAATCCTACTTGACTTGCTTGGCTGCCTGATTTGGTGGCCCTTGAACTCCGAGTTGATGGTGGAGAATTCTAGGTAAGGGCCCATAAATGAAGGGGACACCTTCCTAGAACTCCTCTCCACGAATTTGGCTGCCAAGTGCTCACTTAAACCTTTGATTTTGTCTCCAAATTGACCAAAAAAACTGCATAAAGCATACATTAGACTTGTTGGCATAATGACTAACCCAATTCACTCTATTAGCATAAATATAATAAAAAGCATGCAATAAACTAATGAGAATGGTTGATTAAGTCGAATTAGGAGGTGGAATGAGCCCATATAATTATCCATTTTTGGGGCTCATCATCACCCCCCTACTGAAAGTGTTGCTCATCCTCTGAGCAACTAATCTATCTCTTCCTCCCTATCATGCCAAGCTTTTGAAGTGATGTCCTCTCTCGGTCATGAAACCATACTTTTCTCTCGACTTCTTCCCATTGCCTGTGCTCCTTTTCTTGTAGCAGTTTTTGTTAGCGCCTCAACCTCAGCCTGTAGCTTGTCCTCTCTTCGCTGCTCATCAGATGTTTCCTTGTCTTTCCTTCTTCCTGTGATTGTTTGGCCGCCTTTTCGTCCAATTTCTTGGTCTCTCTTAGCTTAGCCCAAGTTTCCTGTAGAACAGTCTCAACATCCTGTAGAGAGGCTGTTGTGTCCAACATTTTCATTCTTTCTCTCTAGGTGGATGTTTTTGGGCTTCCCCGTTCATAGGTGATGGATTCCTTTGAGGGAGACTTTTCCTTTTGTGTAGCTGGGGTGTCTACAATTGTAATTGGCTCTTTTTACTGTGGTTGGGGTCTGCTAGTTTTTATCCGCATGCTCCTCCTTGCCTTAAAATACATGGAAGGCTCCTTCTTTCAATGCCCTTTTTGCTTTGGAGAAGTGCTAAGGGTAGCCAGCACAGTTGCTGCCTCCCTGGCTAAAATCTCAAGCGATTTCTCCTTTTTGTTCCTCTGTTTCCATACTTCCTGTAGAAAGTCCTGTGTCGACTGTTTTCTGTCTTCCTATAGGAACTGCTTTTTGGCTTCCTGTAGAAACTGTCTTCTGGCTTCCTGTATAACCTGTCTTCATTGTTTCGGTCTGCTTGGATGGGGGTGTCTTTCCTTTTAATTGTGGTGTGATTTCCTTGGTTGTGCCAACTTTCATTTCGGCCTTCTTGGCCTTTTTCTTCCCAACATTTTTCCTTTTTCGCCCTCTCTATTTTTGTTGTTGTCTCCTTTTCCGTCTCATGCTCAGCGGTCATGTCGAATTCTTCTTTTTCCTTCTGTACTTCCTTTGTTTTGCCCTCTGCTTGAATGTCTTGTGCTCCCTCATCAATGTTCTTCTCAATTTCTTCAGTTGGCATGGTGTTGAGTTTGTGTTTTAACCAAAAAGAGAGAAAATGCTCAAGTGGGAAAAAACACAGTCAATCACCGAAATAGAGGACAATTGAATTCGGTCTTTTTTGAACCCAAGAAGGAATTTTTCGTGTGCTCTTTACAACATCAACTGGCTTGGTCTGTCTGTTTATGAAAGAAATTTTTTCAGATCAGAGCATAAGGACACTGGTTTTTTCGCACATTGATAGATATGTAAATTTGGGTTTTTCCACACACAGTTTGGTCTCTACTGCTGCATGTCTTCCTTGCAAGGGAATTTTTTTTCTTCTTTTTCTTTTTAAAATTGATGAGGAGATTTCGGAAGCAGAAGAAAAGAATGGGTAAACTCATTGAATCATGTAGGCAGACTTCCACTGTTCTCAATGCACAGGCAGACTTTTTACTCTCATTTTTCAATTTAATATCATGTTCAATTCACCATTTTGCACCAACAAATCATGCACAAAAAAGTTTCCCCGATCCTATCTCATTTTGAGCTTGAACTTTATTGAAAATCCTAAGTTTTCTTTCTGCATAGCTGTTTTCTGCGTTTCCTGTAGAACGAAACGACGCTTCCTGTAGAGCCCGATAGGTGGGAGATTTTTTTAAAAACGGTAGAAATATTGAGAAATCAGGTAGTAATCTTGCAGAGGACCACTGGTTAACTGATCTGGACATGGTGGACGCATGCTTCAGTTGTGATCGTAGTTGCACAAAGAGTGGTGAGAGTTTTAGTCGAGCATCATTTAATTTCAGCATGATTCATGGTGAGGGAGTGAGGTGGCTAGGTGTATGTGGCCACATGTAGACTGAAGTGTCATCATGGGACTGGATGTTTTCTTCCTGGAATCCCTTACCATTAGCTATGCTGGAGTTGAAAATCTCTACCACTATCTGTTTTTTTTTTTTTAATTTCACGTGAGTTACCTGTACACGCATGCTGCATGATCTTTGGCTGAGCGCTAGAGAACTGGATGAGGGTGGTCAGTTGGCTGGCCATCGATTCTTTATCACAACGATCTCATTTCTCATGCACTTTCCAAATTACATTCATGCAATCAGAGGAA
Organism: Pinus taeda; assembly: GCA_000404065.3. Lineage (NCBI taxonomy): Eukaryota > Viridiplantae > Streptophyta > Pinopsida > Pinales > Pinaceae > Pinus > Pinus taeda. The sequence continues at coordinate 7,555 of APFE030357189.1, read as the reverse complement.
GGAGGTTTAGTCATGTACCTGGAAGTCGAATATGGCTGCTGTGAGGTGCTTTTTGCTACTGCATTTGTTTTTGTGGTTGCATGATGGCTTGGCTATTGATTCACGGTTGTTTTCTTGTGCAGGTATCCTCTGGTCGGATCTACACTACAGGAGCTAGCTTCCACGTTCAGATCTGCACCCTCAAGCTGCTGATGTTGAATTTTCACAGGACAGAAACTTGTTTTCGCCATTGCTCCCGAACGATAGACTGGATCGATCTGAAACTTGCTGGGCATGTTTCTATCATCATTATGCACCTCCCATAGCAAAGTTGCGGTCAATGGATGCACAAATTTCAAGAAAAATGGGAAATGGCTGAAGATTATAGAGATGCATTTCTCGAAAACCATGCATTGGAATCAGCTAAAACTTCTTGGGTAGGTGACTATCACCCATATGCATCTCCCCATGAAACAAGTTTTGAAACGAATGCATGGATATGGAGAAAATGAAAAAATGGCTGAAGGTGATGGAGGCTGATTTCTTGGGAATCATGCACCGGAATTGGCTGAAATTGCTCAGGCATGTCACCATCATCCCTATAAAATGGTTTTGTAAATGGATGCACGGTTTTTAGGTTAGGGAAAAAACAAATTCAGCACTATGTATTTTTGCTTCCAAGCATTCTGCAATTTTTTGCATGGCAAAAAAAAAAGAGCTTGGGCTATAATGCATGCATGTAAATGATGGAGGAGGAGTTTGGAGATTACAGGAGGACTTATGAACCCTTGAGGAAGCTATCATGTTCGCCAAACTGCCCTTTTGAAATCCATTTCTAGCTTCCTGTAAAAATCTTGTAATTTCTATGGGAACTTCTTGTAGAACATGCAATTTCTAGGAAAGAAGCACAATGAGATGGAAAAAATGATGGAGAATGGTGAGGGATGGAAACATAGATGTTTGTAGGACTCATGGAAATATTCCTAGCCTTCTGGTCCTCTTTGAAGATCGATTTTGCTTTTGTTTGTAGGCTTCCTGTAGAAGACACAGAACTTCCTGTAGAAAACACATAACTTCCTGTAGAAGGCGTAGAACTTCCTCTGTCTTTGTGTTGAGCTATCCTCCTAACCTACAATGTCCTTCTTGCAACCTGCAATTATTCAATGGAAATTAGGTTTACTTTTTCTTTTTCTCTCTTTTTTTTTTTTTTTCAACTAGGGCACCTCATGGAGGTTTTCACCCTAATTGCTTGCCCTAGGCGCCTCCAAGGGAGGTTTTCACCCAAGGATCTTATTCTTTTTTCTTTTCTCTTTTTTCCAACCCATTGACCGTCTCATGGATGTTTTCAATCAATGAGCCGATCTGAGGCGCCTCCGAGGAGGTTTTCACCTTAGATCTTTATTTTCCTCTTATTTTCATTTTTTTCTTTTTTCATTTTTCTTTTTCTGTTTCTTTCTTTTTTTTTTTCTACCCTACCCTACTTGAAAAGCAAAATCATTTTCAAGTATAAGAATAATTCCAATGGAGCCATGTGCACATCAAGATTAGAGACAAAATGATGTGGAGGCTTGAAATGCATGCTTTGACAGCTATCCATATTTCAGAGACCAAATGATTTGACTTTGAAGGGATCAAGCATAGTTGAGGAAGAGATTACTGCTGCAACTTAGTGACCGTTTGGAACCATATTTCAATATAGCTCTGATATCCTTGATCCTTTTGCTGATTTGAATCATTCTTCATATCTTCTTCTATCATGAACCTCACATCTTCCTCTTTTTGCTGAGTTTTCTCTTGAATACATAGAGAATTTGATGGTAACCATGAAGGAGCTCTTTCAATCTCTGATTCTGATGTCTTCTCTTCATCTAGCACAGCCCATGGTTTTTTGATCTCCTCTTTTGACTCTTCTTTTGCTAGATGTGGTCCTTCAATACTTTCAAGATAATCTCTTTTTTGCAATACTCTTCTTGAGCTATGGTGAAGATCATTGAGCTCAAGAGGAGTCATCTATACAGGTTATGCCTTAGCTTTGCAATTGGATTAAACTACTCCATTGTATGGTTTTGGGAATGGTGGTACAGGTAGTTGAGTGGAGGTGTATTTTTGAGATGGATGTGGAATGGGTTGTGGTTGGGCAGGTGGTGGAGGCAAATGAGCGGGAGGAGAGTTGTACTGGGGCCTCCACCCCTGATGAGGTGCATTCCACTGAGGTTGTGGCTGAGCATAAGAGTGAAACGAATGAGCAACTGGAAGAGCATGGTATTGAGGAGGATATGACCAAGGAGGGGGTGTGAACCAAGAAGGATGAGCAGGGGGACCCCAAGAAGGCATGGAAGTGGCTTGATAGGGGTCATAATAGGTCGGGATGTCTCTTGCATTCCCTCCTGGTAGGTTCTGGGTCCATGTGACCTCCTTTGGTTCATAAAATAGAGTGGTTCAGTGATTCCTTTGGCTATCTGATATGTAGCTTTAAGTCCAGGCAAGGAAGGGCATTGATTCGTAGGATGGTATTCTTCACAGATGAAACACACTTCTATGGAGTGCAATGGACATTCATTCCTAGGATGCTTTCTAGTGCACCCAGGATAAAAGATGACCAAAGCCCTCTTGGCTTCCTCTTACTTCATTTGGATCTGTAAGGTATCTAGTTGCATGGCAAGAAACTATCTCATATCACTCTTGAAATCTTCCATCTAATTTGCAAATTCATGTTTGGATAAGGTACTGCTCCCAACATTTATGCTTGTAGCCATTTGCTCCAGAGGACTGTTTTCTTCTTCTTCTTCCCTTGAGGTTCTTCAAATATGTCTTGCTGTCCACCTAAGGGTTCTTTAATCACAACCATCGAAGAAGAGAGAAGGTTGGTTGTGTGAAAAAGTGGGGGTGTTGTGCAATCATTTTTCTGACTTATCTCTACTCCTACAAGGTAGGAAAGGAAATATTTTTTGGTTGATTTTTGCTTCTTTTTTCTGCTTGTACCTACAAAACTAAAATAGATTGAACTAAAAATAAATATCTTGCTGAAATGAAAATGAAGAATTGAAATGAAAGTAGGAAAGGACTAATCTATTTTTCTCAAATGAAATTGCAGGAATGAAATGCTACGCTACGCTTGCGGAATTGAAATGCTAATCTACGCGTACAGAATTGAAATGCTAATTTATGAAAGCGGGAAATGTCTAGTCTACTTTTGCGGAAATGAAATTGTAGAATGGAAATGAAATAAACTACTCAGCAGAAGGTTGTAGTAGAAAATAGAAGAACAACAACAATTACTAATACTCTGACGCTTCCCCGGCAACGGCGCCAAAAAGAGTGGTGGGCTCCAGTATCGCAACAATAATGCTGCAACTCTTGGGACTCCCTTCTTTACTTTTATCAACCTGATAGTTCGTAACAAACTTGGCCGCGACGGTACTGTATGCACAAGTACTAGCTCTTGCCGCAGTTGTCACTTGGTCAGTTGGCACAAGTCCGATAGGGGCTCAAGCCAACTTCTATGAGCTCTGAGAAGAAGCTTGTTAACTTATGGATGGAAGCTAACTTGAAGGAAGCTAATCTGCTTGCAAAAAGAAACTGAAAAGCTGAAAGAAAGCGCAAACCCTAGCAAACCCTAATTTTACTAGCTAGTCCCACTAATGCGAAAAAGAGGATGCAAGCTACTGAAAGAGATGCCATTACTTCTAGGAAGGTAAAATACATGTGTCTAAGCTACTTCTATTTGAAGAAAACATCCTTTTGTATTTTTGAATAAGTTGTCAAAATTATCATGCATGTGATTTCACTGTTTTTTACTGTGTAGAGATGGATCGGTGAGAATAAATGCTTGGAAGAGGTCGGGGAGGTTCAGAGAGGGCCTAAGGGGTCCCTAACACCCTTCCAGAGAGTTTCACAGAGTTTGGCTATTAAGAAACCTCATTCATGAGCTTCTACAGGAAGTTCATAGGGGTTCTACAGGATGTTCTGGAATTTCTACAGGATATATGAGATTTTCTACAGGATGTTCAGAAATGGGATTTTGGAGGATGGATGGATGAAGAAAGTTGAAGGAGTGGGTATGGAGGTAGGATAAGGGTTTGAGGTGGTCCAGGGACTGGTGGATGGAGTTGAGAGAAGATGTAGATGGCTGGATTTGTTCAAAATAGGGTTGAAGCAATGCTGCCCAAAAAGGTAGGGTTATGTGGGAAAAATGGCAAATGTGAGGCAAGAAACCAAGTTAGGGGATGGAGCATATGGATCCGATGGAGTTTGGGTGGATAGAGAAGTGGTATAGGTGCTCTGCAATTTGTGTTTCCAACTGAACCAACAAAGACTTGTAAGAGATCAAAGACATTATGCCAACCTAATCTGATCTAGCTAACAGTAAAGAGAATGAACAGAAGCTTTATGTTCAAGGAAACCATGTATATTAACTATGCAACAAAGCATTCAAAGATCTGAACATGTAACCAACTTCTAAAAGCGTAAATCGTACGCTAGTGATTGCATGGCAAAGCAAAAATAGTGTTTTTTGGGGCAGCAAGGTCACTTTGATCCCAACCCCTGATCCTATGAGGGAGAGGTGAAATCAAAGGTGCTCATTGGCATTTTTCTAAAGCTTTTTCCCTATTAATAACCTACCAATTCAATCTGAACGTCAAAAGCCTTACTAACCATCAAAAGCAACCTAAATAACAAAACAAGATTTAAATCTAAATAGCAGATTTTATTCTAAGAATGTAGCAAAGACACATGAAAGTAAACAAAGGAGGTATTGGCCACTTGGGATGGGCCCAAACACAAGAGCTATAGCCTCCTAAGAGAGATTAGAGCTGCTGCAAAGTTGGATTCATCTTTATTGCTCAAGAAATAATAGTTACATCAAAAACTGTCCACAAGGGAAACTTGAAAATGTGTTGAAATGCAGAGCTAAACTACTGCCTAAAAAATATCTAAAATCGAACTATAAACTAGCTAACTTCTGCCTACAAAGTGACTAACTGAAATGAGGACCTAAGCCCTCTTATTTATACAGATTGAGGACCCCAACAGTCCTCCTAAACTTTAGGGACTCGGCTGCCCAAAACTTGCAGTTAACATCAGTGCTACTTGACTTGCTTGGCTGCCTAATTTGGTGGCCCTTGAACTCTGAGTTGATGGTGGAGAATTCAAGTTAAGGGCCCATAAATGAAGGGGACACCTTCCTAAAAATCCTCTCCACGAATTTTGCTGCCAAGTGCTCATTTAAACCTTTGATTTTGTCTCTAAATTGACCAAAAAGACTGCATAAAGCACACATTAGACTTGTTGGCATAATGACTAACCCAATTCACTCTATTAGCATAAATATAATAAAAAACATGCAATAAACTAATGAGAATGGTGGATTAAGTCAAATTAGGAGGCGGAATGAGCCCATATAATTATCCATTTTTGGGGCTCATCACTTACTGACAAGACTGAGCAGGTGGAATGGAGGAAGTGTGTGCCTAGAGCTAGGAGAATTCTCTTGGAGGGAGTGCAAGATCGTATTGTCTTGAGCCTCCATGGGAAGGAGACTCCGCATGCAATGTGGAAAACATTGAAAGATTTATATCAAAATAGCAGTGATCAGAGGAAGTTGGCACTGAAGAACAAACTTCGAAAGATCAAGTGTGAAAGGGATGAGATGATCTCTATGTATCTGACCAAGCTCATCACATGCACGGATGAGCTTGCAAGTGTAGGGGTCGTGACATCGGATGAGGATATGGTGAGTCTAGCGCTCCTTGGCCTTCCTAAGAGATGGCATAGCTACCAGGACTCGGTGATTGGAAGGGAGAAATTACCAGATTGGGAACGACTATGGTCAAATTTGATGCAGGAGGAGATCAGACGGAGCACCAGAGACAGTTCTTCATCCATGCATGATGAGGAGAACTATGAATTTGTGAGTAAGGTGAAGAAGGGGAAGGAGAAGGTTTCTCTTTCCGAATCCATTTCTTCCAATGATGGGAAAAAGGTTGACGAATCGAAAGTGCAATGCTTTTTTTGTCATGAGGCGGGCCATTATGTTGTAAATTGTCCACAAAGGAAATCCAAAAAGGGATCCAGGGAAGGATTTGAAGGTGAGGCACTTGATTCATAGTTTGAGTTGGATTTCACACTCTTCACATGCATGGTTTCATCCATGGTGGGAAGTGGTTGGTTTCTTGATAGTGGAGCTTCTTTCCACATGACCGACGATAAGAGTTTGTTCAGTGCTTTGGAGGAGAAAGATCTCCAGATACTCATAGTGATGGGTAATGATGAGAATTATAGTGTCTCAGGTGTAGACACGGTTATTTTTTAGAGGGATCATGGAGCTCGCCTTACCTTGATCGATGTCAAGTATGCACCAGGATTGAAGAGAAACTTGGTGTCGATCACAATGCTAGAAGACAGAGGTTATGATGTAGTCTCCAGTAAGGGAAAGGTTTTCCTTAGACACATCATCACTAGACAGGTGAAGCAGATTGGTTCACGAGTCAAGTAGTTGTATGCTCTTGAGGTTCAAGATGCATGCATTGCCTTGAGCAGCAAGGCAAATGATGGAGACTTGGTGGTTGAGAGGGAGGGTATATTACCTCTCAACATGCAGAGCTAGAAGAAGTCTCAAACAATTGTGGAGGAGCCATGATTGGTGCATCAGCTTCAGGAGGTTGTGGAGTAGCCACAACAGGGGCAGCTGAGTGGAGATCAAGTAGAGACATCTACTCATGTAAAGGCTTCTAGTAGGGGGAAACTTCGATCCAGGTGGTGAGGGATCACATGCAACCATACCTCTAGGTAGGAGGTGGGGTGATATAGAGTGATCGTTCCAAGGAGAAGGGCAGGATTCTTGAGGTACCCAACCTCTTGGATGAGACCTTGCTACGGGACCCCCGAAGTGGAGTAGCAGGAAATGATTGATTGGGTAGAGAGAGATGTGGATGGAGTGACAGAGAGAGCGACAGTGCAGGGAATCCTAGGACAACACATAGCTAGCAAGCTGCAACATCGCGAGAGGCACAAGTGTTTTGCACAGTTCTAGGTGGCATAGAGAGGCGTGCAATGGTGCGAGATGCATGAAGATGTTGTAGTAGCACAGATGTCAGAGAGGGAGCACTTGTTAGTGGAAGGTAGAGCTTCAGCATCAAAGTATGTTCCTAGCCCAACAGAGTGGTCAATTGGGAGTGTTTTTGTTCCAAGTGTTGTTGGAGCAAGTGGACTGGGTAGATGTGTTGCATGCAGAACATTCCAGAGATCCAGGATCAGGTTCGAGAGAAAGCCTTTCTTGTTGAGAGGGAGTGTTGAAAAATGTGCAACAAGAAATGTTAAATTTAGAATGTGCTAAAAATAGATTTGCTAAAAATAACATGTCTAAAAATAGCAGTTTGGCTAGTAAGGTGATTGGCCACATTGGGTGAGAGGTGAAACTGCTAAAAATATAAAGTTCTAAAAATAGAATTTCTAGGTCCCTTCCTATTTATAACAGTCCCTAGTCTATCTATAGGAAGCAAAATTAATTTTGGTCTTAACAACAGTTGGAAATATTAATTAATTAATTCAGTTGAGTTAATTAGTTAAGGAAATT